>JAECUM010007411.1:0-114953 GCA_016617855.1 Megalonaias nervosa | reverse complement strand
CCCCCAAAAAAAAAATCCTGCAGGCGCCCATGAGCAGATCAGTTATAAATTGCGCGTTCAGAATTTACATCAGGCACTTTTCTTCAACGGTTTATATTAATATAATGAGAGGCTGTACGACAAAGTAGATATGATGTATTACAAAAGAGATATGTTCTATGACAAAAGATATGTGCTGTATGGTTTAATTTCGGTTTATTAATGTTGATTAAATCTGATAAATTAGTTTATGTCAAACAGTCATAGTCCTCTGTTTCAGTCGAAATTTGCTCGTCCATGTTTGTAGGTGTGGCCCATAATAGTACTATCGTAGAACAGTACACGTCATTTCAATTTGTCTAACCATTCCTCCCTACAAAAATAACAACATACTTCACTTAAAAACAGACAAAATTCTTTTAAAGTTCTAGTGGTGCGAAAACTGATCTATGTGTCTGAGTCAGTTATTTATGACGACCTTATTTATTATCATCTGCCTGTTGTTGCTTAATGAGAAAAAGTTAAAATTATGCAAATTAAAGACAACGATAGAACAATATGATAACTGACAAGGACAGGAAGGCGTTTAAGATCCATTTGTCTTCATGAGGTGTATATGTACGTCATCAAAGATGAGGATATCGAAATATCCGCCACAGTGGCTCGATTCAATGTAAATATTTTCGAATTTCTCACCTGTAACGAATTAACTGTAACATCTAGATAGCAGAGTGCGTAATAATTGAAACGAATCTCTGACGCTCTAATAGTTTGCACCAATATATTCAAGTTCACAAACGCTCGACTGCCGTGATTTGTGCTCCACTTCGTCGTCAGACAGGGCGTACCGTACCCTGTACTCAAGCATGTCAGAATTTGACAGAATTTTTTTGAGGAAATGAAACCATCAGAACTTTGATCTAGAGTTTAAAATGAATTCATTACAGGAGAGAAATTGCAAAATATTTACCTACAATTGTGACAGTATGGCAGACTTTTTTCTCCGTGTCAGTATCCGTGCTTAATGACGTACATTACGCTTCTTCTTTTCTGGAAACTGATATACCTGACTGCGTCAATTAAACTGTTTATAAAATGTACGTAGATGCTTCCGACTTTGAACATTAGGAATCACATGTTTATTAAGTTCTTTCGTTTCATGGCAAGTTAAGAAATATGTATCTTTATAAGTGAGACCCTTCCCAAAGGGTGTCGAGGGAACAAGGGCACGAAGACATTCATTGTCAGGAAAGGCTTGTTGATTACTTTAAAAGAATAAGGAAACAAAGTACAAAATTTAGGGACAATTTTAGAGAATGAAATTTTGACGTCTATGAAACAAGAAACCCATATTAATGCTTTCAGAAACGAGGCAACGCAAAGCCAGCCCAACCCACCCCCCGCCCTCTCTATTTGTAGAAATGCAACTGAAATGAGATTGTTTATTCATGTCGTCTCCCTGTTTTCTTGGGGGGGGGGGGGGGCTCTGCCTTTTAAACATCATCAGTTATGATAAAAATATGTATAACAACAAATCAGAATACGATAAGGCCAGCGCAGAAAACGAATTAAAATATGTCGTGTCAAGGCTTTCACGTAAGTTTTTATGGATGAGTTTTTAAAATGTATTGCTCGATATTAGAAAAGAAAATATCACTCAAAAACACAGAAAGACAAATAAAAGGATAGACAGATAAATAAAATCTTAGTCAGATAATGACTCCAATATAATCAAACAAGTTAGAGTGTACAACTTCGTTCTAAGCGGGATTTGAACCTGTGATATATATATATATATATATATATATATATATATATATATATATATATATATATATATATATATATATATATATATATATATAACCTATCACTATGTACGATCTCTAAATATTTGGAATCTTTAAAATATCGTGGTATTAACATCGTGTCACTTCTGTAGGATAAACTCTACAATTCGATAGATAGGTAGAATGTGCATTATAATATAACAAAAAATAATGCAAACTATTACGATGCTCGATGTCTAAAATATCATGGTCAAATAAACTAAATGCAAAGGACAATTTACAAATTATAATGTTGCAAACTCCCCCAGCTTTGTTGGGGTGGGTTGTATGGTGTTGGTTATCGTTATCTAGAGGGTGATCGCCGACGGTGTAATTTGCCCGGGAACGAGTAAATATCAATATAAAGTGTGAAAGTTATATATGGAATAAATAAAGATCTGAGCATATATATAGAACAGAATGACACGAGCCCCCGTACATGTACAAACCATAAAATTTAATCAACAATTCATAAACAATAAAATTCATAAACAATTGTGATAATGCATTACATTAGAAAGATACACTTTTTGATTTAAGTTATTTAACGAATTTAAAATACAAATATGCTTATACAGATAGCCGGTCTGTTAAACGATAGAATAAATTCATCATCGATCGAGTGAAAAGATCGAAAACACCGCCTTGTACAGATTCATAACCTGATGGTTCTGGTTCAGTCCAAATTCGCTGCGACTGTTCTTTTGACTTCCTTGTGCCTGTAAGTCTGGGTCCTTTACACTTTTCCCTTTTTCCAAATTCTCAGGTGTTTCGCTGCCTTCGACCCTCCAACTTTGTGTGGTCACTTTTGGCTTTGCAAGTACGTGATACGTCACATAGAACGTCGGTGGGACTATGTCATCTTGTGTCTTCAAGCTTTACCGCCAGAATTGTTTCTTAGATTTTCCCAGACATCCAATCCCTTGGATCCTAATTACGAGTGAATATCTTCTAATTCAGCTCGGAGCCTTCCACCTTGTTCTTTCTCTCGCAGAAGAAGTGTAGACTGATTTAAAAGTGTTGCGATACGCATATTAAACCGAGAGTTTTCAAGTGGAATCACGCCCCCTTTATACAGCATAACCAATCCGAATTAAATATATCTCCCGCCCGAATTAGGCGCCAAATATTGTATCCGTCTGCCAAACTGGATTACCAAATACCTATCGCTGGGAAGTTTCAGAATTGACAGTTTCGATACAGATCGGAGGTTATCCCCTATCCCTTTTCAGTTAAATAAACGAAGTTTCAATTAAGAACCACTGCTCGCATGACAGTGACATTACCAATCAGTGCGTTACGGCGATTTAAACTCGTGCCAGTCCCCATAAATCTAATTAATCGTTCACCTGTCCAACTTAATGTGTTCTTCATAGATCGACAGAAATTTGCACCCTTACATATAACATTTGCAGATCTGATGAACATTTGATCACTTTCAGTTGGATAAAATCTACCATTGTTCTGGTGACACATAAATGAAACTATTATTTGACGGGTTCATATTCATCCCCAGTGGCAAAATCCAAGTAATTTTTATGTATATAGTCTGAATGTTAACACTGCTACAGCATGCAAATGGCAAAAAGCTTTCGGTCGAGCAAGAAATCTTAAGCAAAGAACAAATCTATTGATGTTTTGTTTTGCTTTGTTCTGTTGTTTGTTTGCGTTTTCTTGTTGTTGTTGTTTTCTTTTGTGGTGATGTGCGCCCGTACCTTCCTAAGGAGAGATATTCTTGGGCACGTGATATGGATCATGTTGTAAAAAATAGTACACCTTCACACATTAGTAAATAAACCGAATGCCATTTTGTTCAGGGGGGAAAATGGGACGAGTACTGGGGAAATAATGATCCTTGTATAAACACCGAAAATCAGAGAGAGAGAGAGAGAGAGAGAGAGAGAGAGAGAGCCGTCTAAGGAAGCGTGATACAAAGGAACTACACAATATCATAATTTTTCAGAATTCTGAAACAATTAGTAGGTTAACACTTAAGGCCAATTACAACTCACAAGATAGAGATTTAAATCTTTCCCCCAGTAATCTAACCACAAAATAACACTAAAACTGAGTTGACAGGGACCCTTTAACATGGTTTTATGTAAGGCACCTGTCAAACACCGTCGATTTATGGGAGTGAGGGTAAAGTTGATCAAATAATGCATAGTGTATGTTACAAGTATTTGTATATTGGTGTGGAGCCCCTAGGTAGGTCGTAATTGGTAACGCAAATATTCAAATCATCCTGTGTCTAAATTATACGATACAGTAAGTACGTTTATCAACTAAAAAAGAAATATAAGTATGGATTGTGAAATATCCTAAGACATGGGTGTTGATGGGGGGGGGGGTAACGCTGAGAATTTATTTTACAGTCAGTGAGAATAGAATTCTTTTTTCTTTTCTTTTTAACCAACTAATGATATGGAGTATGTGGAAGACGGACATAATGCAAGGGTCGAAAAGGAGGAGGGGGCAGCTCATAGCAGAGATACAGATAGTTCCCGAATGACGTCATCAGCCGCCATATTTGTGGTCAGCTTCCAGATTTATCGTAGACTTGATATGGTGTTTTGGAAGTTGAAATAAATTAATTGAATCTCAAGATACTTTCATGAAAATTACGTACATCACATAAAGCAAATCAAGCTTTCTGTTAGTATCTATATTTGTGATTTATAAGTTGACTTTGCTTCAGTGTGCCTTGTTAAAAATGGTAAATTGCGGTGATCGCATCTAGGAGAAACTGCCAGGTTGCCCATCGTCCAGGTAAAAGGGCAGAATATCGTCTGCTAGTGATCTTATCGTGAAGCATTTTCAGCAACGAAGGGTTTGGATTTAAGGATTTAAAAATAAATCCACCTTCTCCTTTTTGTTCCTTCCCACTCAGACAAGCGAGGTTTATGAAACTATTTGGTCAATAAGAAAGTCAACGCAAGGAGAGGCACAAAAAAGATTGGGGGATGGGTATGATATCCGATTTCCCAGCTTTTTGTTATCAGTGGGATCATTATTTCATACGACCATTTTATAGCCTTTAGAGTACTATAAGATCGTGTCGAGTTTGGCCATGTGTATGCATTGTATGTGCGTGCGTACGTACGTGCATGTATATCCTAGGCAAACGGAATTTAATGCTCAGCTATATGAGTAGTAATATGTGATATTCTGGAGTCCAAGGTGAATTAACATGACTCCACTGAGTAAAATAATAATAATAATAATAATAATAATAATAATAATAATAATAATAATGTGGACTTTAGATGGGATAAGCGCTTTTCAATATTAGATAACAGATTAAAATACATACAACGACAAGATTACAAAAACAAACACCAGAGATTATAAAACAAAAACATGCTGACAATAATTAAGGAAGTAAACCTTATTAAGTCTTTAAGCCTGTTTTTGGTCGAAATAGGTGAGTTTTATGAGCTCTCTTGAATGAGTTCACCGTGTTCTTGTGTCTAAGATCTATGGGCAATTCATCCCATGTATCTGGGCCCTGGTATGCAAAAGAACGTTGTCCGTATGACCTCGTATTAAGAGATTTGAATATTTGAGTGTCATTAGCTTACAATTGGTGAGACACAGGATGTCGATCTGGGACACTTGAGAGCGACTACGTGTACAGAATGAAGAGAACGGGGTCGCGAACAGAGCCTTGTGAAATACCGAACCAAAGATCAACTGCGTTGAAATGTTTTCCATTTATATACACAGTTTGCGTCCTGTTAACTACGTAGGACTTGAACCATGGTATGTCTGTATGGTGAATATCATATACTTTTGGAGACGGTTAAGAGATATCGTGGTATATTGCAGGGGTCGGCAACCTATTTTACATAGCGTGCCACTTTTTTCTGGATTAATTACAACATGAACGAGTAAGAGATTAACACTGTTAGAATCGAGATTTTTGGCTGCCCTTCGCGTGCCACACAAAACCTCTTGACGTGCTACTTTGTGGCACGCGTGCTTAGGTTGCTGATCCTGGTCTATTGTGTCAAATACCCCAGACAAGTCAAAGAGAGTGAGGACTGTAACCTTTCAACTATCCAAAGCAAAGAAAAGGTCATTACCTACTCTCAGAAGGGAAGTTTTAGTTCTATGGCGATGGCCATATGCAGACTGTATTTTGCTAAAAAGACTATTTAAATTCAGATGAGATACAAGTAGGGATAGAACAACTTTTTCTAAGATATTTCACCTGAATGGGAGATTAGAAACAGGGCGGTAGTTCTTTAAATCGTCATGGTGCGTCGGATTCCTCAATAGAGACTTATAATGGCAATCTTGAAAAATCATGAGAATTCCCCAAATGAGAGTGAAATATTGATAACTTCGGTTAGTGAAGACAATATTGAATCTAAGCACTTTAGAGAGAAATATTGATAACATCAGCTAGTGAAGACAATATTGATTCTAAGCACTCAGGCAGCAGTGATGTCGAAATCATATCTTCTTGTGGCTTTTGGGCGCTCTTCATAAGTTTTACGTACCAAATCCATAAAGACAAGTTAAAATGCTATTAAAGGATGCCGTTGATATTCTGTATCACAACTGTATCGTGACGATTAGTCCATTGAAATTGTGTTCTCAAAAAGAAATAATATCAGGCATTCTGGGGTCAAACAAAAAATACTAATTTAAAAATGCATTTGGGATTAATAGTGTGGGTTGTTCTGGGGCATAAATGGAATATGTACTGTTAAAACTACATATACTATCCAACACCCCATTTCTGGAATACTATCCAACACTCATTTTATTATTATTATTCAGTACCTATCTTTTGAGTACTATCCAACGCCCCGGGTTTTGAGTACCATACATCACCCACTTTTTCATTACGTTGAAACACCCAATGTTTGATTACAATCCAGCACCTACTTTGATATACCATCAACACGCCGTATGGAGCTCCCAAGAACCCTTACACTTACTAGCCAACGAAAGGGGTTGCAGTGCTTACACACATTATACTTACAAACACACAAACCCACTCACATAAGTGTGGCTGGATGTGAAGAAGGAGAATGAAATCTGCCGTTGGTGGTGGTTTACCAAAAATGGTTAACACAGGTGGCGCTCCTCTCTGCAAGATTCTCCTTAGAGCCTATCCAAGGACTATTATTCTTTGTAAGTACCCATGTCTTTCAGTATGACTTTTCTCTTCCAAATTGCTGTATCTCTTATTCGTGTGATCGCCCACATTGCTTTGACATGATCTAGGTATATTCAGAATAGGCGACACATCTATAGCCAGATCACAACTGATTGGGAACTTCAACCAGTCAGAATGCAGGTACACATGATGTCACTTTCGTTATATAAACCTACGAGCGTTCCTACAATTTAACGACTCTGAAGTGCAATTTGCATGGTTGATAAAATGATGACAATGCATTTTAGGTGCTCAGCGTTCAACAACATCAACAACAACAACAACAACAAAAGAGAAAAGAGAATGCAACAAGTGGAGAAAATTTGAACATTGAGCAAAAGGAAGAGAGCGACAGCAGAATGTATTACAAGATATTTTGGCGAAGTTAAAACACTCAAGACAAATGTATCAAGCTTCTTTAGCGAACTCTAAAAGAAAGAGTCATTCACAATCTATGATTTCTAAACCTTCTATGACTGCATCGACGTTCACCACCCAGACATAGCGGTAGCAGTCACCACCACTACTAGTACTACTGCAAATACAGCAGCAACAGGAGTTGGACTTGGACGCGGAAAAGGTTTAAGACAGTTACAGGTAAAAATTCAAACAGTTTCTTTTGTTTTTTATTCAAAACCCAACGATCATATTCAGGGCCAACCCAAATCTCTTAGGAATGAGATGATACTCGAATGCCAAATCAAACAAAATGAATGCCAAATCAAACAAAACTCAAATCCTTCCATTATAATAAAAACGTGTGTGTGTGTGTGTGTGTATGTGTGTGTGTGTGTGTGTGTGTGTGTGTGTGTGTGTGTGTGTGTGTGCTGTTTTGAATTTGTTTACTGGAATGGATTCTCCTTCTTACATTTTTTTTTTTTACTGGAATGAGTTCATTTCTCGTGTTTGCTTCTGAATATTTTTTCTCCCCGTTCTCTTGGGACACTCTGAAGACCAATGTCTTTTTTCTTGACATAGATAGTCTCTTCTTTTGGTTCTCTTTGCTCCTGTCTTAGAGGTTTATTTTATTTGACGTTGTGGACATTGTGGAGCCCAGTGTTCTCTTTCCTGACACGCATAATAGGTATCTTGACTTTCATCTCGAGAGGATTAGTCAGAACTGTTATTGGAAGTTTACTTTAGAATGGCTTTCTGTAAATCTCTGAAGAAAAGTATGATCCTCTGTGACTCATCGATCTTCACAGACTGGAACGGAATGGGTGTATTATCTTATGCTGTTGGGGTGTTCTGTACTCTAATCAAATTAAAGTTCGAATAAACACGAAACGTTCAAACCTTTCCAAGAGGAAATTAGAAGCTGAGCGACGACGACGTTTTATGTCCCTATATACGCTAAGAAGTGTTGTCTGAAGTTCAGGGCAACGATTTTGAAGAAGACATGAATGATCCTGATTAAATATGATCTACCTCTACAACTAGACCGAGAGAGTCAGGATCAGCCAAGAAAAAAAGTCGTTCGTTCGCTCCAGAAGATTATGTTCACATTCGAGCTAGCCCAAAATTGACTTTTAGAAATTTTAGAACGACAGCTTATGGTCAAATTTAAAGATCTCAAGTCTCAAGTTTCAGCAAAAAAGCAGCCGTCTTCCTTAAAAACTAATCACTGTCAGAGGAACTGAAACGACAGTACCAAGATCAAGATCCTTTGAGACTATCAATTATTCGCGACAATTTGAAATCTCCTGTGGGGATCGAATTTAATACCCATGCAACATGCAACTTCTTCCAAAATCTCAACACTTCTTATTCTTCCATGAATATGCTGGGTTCCTCTGGAACATACTCGCATATGGGGACTTCCAAAAATCCAGTGATGAGTTTGATTTGATCGAGTTTGACATGACCAATGATGAGTTTGACATGATCGAGGTTGACATGACCAATGCTGAGTTTGACATGATCGATTTTGACATGACCAATGATGAGTTTGACATGATCGAGGTTGACATGACCAATGATCAGTTTGTCATGCTCAAGTATGACATGACCAATGATAAATTTGACATCATCGAGTTCGACACGACTCTTCATATTACATATGTTTCACCTCCAAGGGGAAGCTGACAACGCCACCTTTATCGTTGGATCAACTTCGTAGCTCGAATGTATGCAGAAAAAAAAAGATACAGTAGAATGGAAACAATTATTAGAGAGCATGAGGCAATTTGACAGACCCAAAACAAGGATGAGGCGCAAGCAGACATTTCCAAAGAAATTGTTGGTGAAGTTACTGAAATGCCAAAACTTAAAGACATGCTGGCATCACGTTATACATATGCTAAAACTTAAAGACATGCTGGCATCACGTTATACATATGCTAAAACTTAAAGACATGCTGGCATCACGTTATACATATGCTAAAACTTAAAGACATGCTGGCATCACGTTATACATATGCTAAAACTTAAAGACATGCTGGCATCACGTTATACATATGCTAAAACTTAAAGACATGCTGGCATCACGTTATACATATGCTAAAACTTAAAGACATGCTGGCATCACGTTATACATTGAAACTGTACCATCAAGTACTTCGTTGAGATCCCATGTTTCCATGATCTATTTTCCAGGCGGAAAAACATTCATGTTTATCATCAACAATATCATTTCGATGCTATTACAGCTATCAGAGGAATGTGTTTCGGATACAGTTACTATTATGACGAATGTGACCAATGATTTTGCTGTTAAGACCAACATATTCGTGGTGGAGAGATATGGCGTGGTTGTTTAAAATCCAAAAGAATTCCTGAAGGACAAGAAAGGATTCATTGCTCTACTTGCAAGCGAACATTTTACGAGCGACATAGCATAAAACAGTTCCAGCAACAGAAAAGCACTTACGTATTAGTGATAGCGTGTTTCACTTGTTCACAGCTCTTTCGTACGAATAACAAAAATTCATACGTTTGCCAGGGACAGAAAAGATGCTTTTTGTGACCAGCGTAGTTGATTTAGAACATCTATGGTATATTCAAAGATATGAAAACGAACCCGAGGACTTGCAGAATGACTACCAGGACAAGAAGAATAAAAAGAAATGTGTGGATTTTACCTTTTAGGCTTTGAATGATGTCAAGACACTGAAATTCATATTGCTTTTGTTGTTCGTCGAGCTAGCAACAACTGTAAGAACCATTTGTTTTATTACAACCAGAATTGTAGTGTGATTCCGGGAGGACGTTAAGGTATTTCGTGGACCTAATACTCGTTCTAATGTTGCCAAGTCGGTTTTAAACCCCACCGATGATACATTGAGAGAAGAGGAGATACAACGTTAAGAGACCTGTCATCCATACGCTACAGATACGGCTCAGTGGCTTACACTTTATCGGGCTGCGAAAGACATTTTCTTTAGAAAATGTTAAACAGAACATGGAACTGAATTTCGAACAGATACCATAAAAGAAGTTAAAATCATTTACATGAAAGGTTACTTAGGTATGCCTTGGAGTATAATGCCGAAAGCGTTTTGAATGACACATGGCTAAAGACTACTTTTCCCCACTATTTCAGTACCGAAACTAATTCACACGTTGTGCTCCCGCATTTGCCTGAAAATCACTACGACCCCGATGGTATGCGAACAGAACAACGAGAAACTCTCTTTACCAAACCCCTCTCTTCAAATCAGCTTAATTTTCAATAAGAAATGTTGAAATAGTGTCCATCTCGTGTGGATATTTTACGACGTCTTGTGGACAATTTCGACAATTATTTCTATTTTACCGAGATGTTGATCCCTTGAAGAAGCTTTTACCATTACCAAATTGCGAGGATTAGCCTACCGAAGGAAGTTAATGCCTGAGTACAAATTAACCACGATACCATCCGAATCCTATAAATCTGTCTGCTGTTGACATTCTGCAAAAGCTTTGCGTTTATTGCATTGGTTATTATAAAACGTGACAAAAGCGGATGCATGCCACGAAGCCCCCACTTTGTTGGGGGTGGGTTGTGGTGGAATTTGGTTATCGTTATCTAGAGGGTGATCGCCGACGGTGTTATTGCCCGGAGCAAGTAAATATCAATATAAAGTGTGAAACTTATAGGTGGAATAGATAGAGATCTGAGCAGATATATAAAACAGAATGACACGAGCCCCGTACATGAAAAGACAATAAATTTAATCAAAATTCATAAACAATTGTGATAATACACTACATTAGGAAGATACACTTCTTTTTTAAATAAATCATTCAACGAATTTCAAACACAAATATACTTATATAAATAGCCGATCTGTTTTAAGTGATAGAATTAGTTCATCATAGAATCGAGTGAACGATCGAAGTCATTGCCTTGTACAGCTTCATAACCTGATTATTTCCGGTTCATTCCAAATTCACTGTGACTGTTCTTCAACTTCACTGTGACTGTTCGTCTTGGTCCTTTCCACTTTTCCCTTCTCCAAACTCTCTATTGTCTCGCCTCTTTCGTCCCTCGAACTTTGTGTGGGTAGGTGGATAAGTAAGTACGTGATATGTACATACTTCGATAGGTAGGTACGTGGATACATCCCGTGGAGCTATTTCACCTTCCAAAAATAAACAAAGAAGCAACCTAAATCTTCTGTCAGATATCCTACTGGGAATAGACCATTACTCCCCTCTCGTTATGTCAGATATAGTTCTATCGGAATTCAAACAGATACCAAAGGCTATCTGGTCAAGCTAAACATGGCAGACCATAAACAAACCTAGTTTCATAAGATTAATGTACTTCCTAATAGCTATTTCAACACTGGCTCACATTAACATCACCCCGAGACATCAGTTCCGGTCTCGTCTCAATTACATAAATGAATGAATGAAATTCCTTACATTGCTCAACTACGGTATTTATAGTGAATACACACATTCAAGTCTCTAGCATATATGAAATCTCATTTCATCGTTTAACAACATTAATTTCAGTCAATACGCACTCAAGTCTTTATCATACGTGAAATCATCTAAAGTCGGAGGATTCAAACGGATTCTCGTAACTCATATCAACTAAAGTAAGGCATGAAATTCTAGATACATATTTACCTATAACAATCGAGAATATACATTCAAATGATTCATCAAACTTATATAAAGAATATAATTGTACGGATTCATATCGATGAACTCGCACAGTTGTATTCATATCAAGAAAATTGATCTACGAATCTAAACAAATAAATTCATGCAAATATAAGCAAATAAATTAAAAAAATCGTCATTTTGATATCAATGATTTACGTGAGACTGACGCAAAATACCTTGTGTTTTCAAGCTTCGCTCGCTCTACTCCAGAATTGTGTCCGTCGACTTTCCAGACATCTGATCCCTTGGATAAATATTTACGAGTGAATTTCTTCTAAATTCGAACTCGGAGTCTCCTACATTTGTTTTCTCTTGCAGAAAAGCGTAGACTGACTAAAATTTTTGTGATAGGACATATTAAACCCAAGAATTTTCGTGTGGGAATCGCGCCCCTTATTTAGCGTAACCAATCCAGATTAAATATCTCTCCCGCCTTTAAAAACTAGGCGCCAAATTGTGGTCCTCCTGACCTCCAGATTACCAAATACTGATTCTGGAAAATTTCAATTCAGACATTTTCCGATACAACAATCGTAGTTAAATTTTCCTTCCAGTCTGTCTGACGGTTAAATAAACGTATGCTTCATTAAGAATCACTCCTCTCATGACACAGCCATTACAAATCCGTGCGTTATGGTGATTTAAACACGCGCCGGTCCCAATAAATCTAATTAATCGTTCACCTGCCCAAATTAATGTGTTCTTCATAGATCGACAGAAATTTGCACCCTTACAATGCAACATGCTAGATACGGCAGAGGAAAGAAAATTGAATCCTTTTCTGTGGATGGTCTGGATTTTGAAAATCTACCATTCGTCTACGAATTGCAAGGATGTATGTTTCATGGATGTCCTACTTGTTTTTCCTCCGCAAAACCCCAAAAAATACTTCACAGAGTGCACCAAGTGCACGACAAATAGTACCAACGAGTACCAAAGATGCACGAGCTTAGAAAGTCAAGGATACCAAGTGTAACAGGCTGAAGCTTGTTTTGGCTTGGATTTGGTTGGATTTAGCGAAAACACTGAAAGAAAGTTCGTGAATGATGTTTATTTATAATGTAATTGAACGATGAATAAATCTGATCATGCGCATCAAGTCCAACAATGCATTTAACAGAAAGGTGCTAACCGAGTTCAACAGAAATTATATCGTTCCAAAATGGAACTAATCAGAACATGAAACTTCAGCGAGTAATCAAACAAGAATCAAGTATCGAAATTTTAAACAAACATGATTTATATATGGATCTATCACCATAGCTGATCAATGTATTGAATGTGTACACTAATATGAACATTATACATAAATATGAACAATGTATCATTCTATCACCACTGGTATCAAAGTATAGGATATATGTACATATAAACAACCTATGATTCTATCACCACTGGTATCAAAGTATAGCATATATGCACACATATAAACAATCAAAGCTTCTATCACCACTGGTATCAAAGTATAGGATACATACATACATATAAACAATCTATGATTCTATCACCACTGGTATCATTGTATAGGATATATGCATACATATAAACAATCTATGATTCTATCACCACTGGTATCAAAGTATAGGATACATACATACATACATATAAACAATCTATGATTCTATCACCACTGGTATCAAAGTATAGGATATATGCATACATATAAACAATCCATGATTCTATCACCACTGGTATCAGAAGTATAGGATATATGCATACCCATTACGTTTGAGCGGTTATGAACTGGCTTCGTTATACATTAAATCTTTTCATGAGGTCTACTGTACCAGATTATTATTATTACTATAATAATCCGTGTGTAAATTATGTGTCCGACAAGACTAATCTCACCGAATTAACTATAATATAAGAACTCCAACATTACTCATCCTTTAATGCACGAAACGTATAATTGAATTCATTTAATCTATTTAGTTATAAAAATGGCAAGCTTCAACCAGATCTACAGTCTATCTGATAGCCGTGCGTTATTTGTTTTAGTGGGTTTACTGCTGTTAACGTAGCTTTAACAACATGAGTCATATCGCTACGATGTCTGCATCTTGTCCCCTCCAGTCGCATTATCCTGACACGAGGCCGACCAGTCATAACGCTAACCTCTTAATGCTGAACGCCAGGTGAGGCAGCTGCAAGTACCATTTTTATGTCTTTGGTATGACTTGGCCAGAGTTCCAACCCGGAACCTCCCGCATCCTAGCGGACGCCTTAACCACTTAGGCCACCGGAGTGGTCTTCGAGCGTTATGCGAAATATGTCTGACTATCTGATATCTGAAATAACCACGGCTAAAAATAACCATCCTCGGGAATCACTGTACGCGGCAACGAAACCCGATCAAATATTCGATTAAATATACAGTAATGCACAAACATTGTACTGCACATAATTCATTGAAACTAAGTGATAGAAATGTCGGAACACGACCACGACTGACATTTTAAGACAGAGTCCAGAATTTCGTCTTATCGTTATGGTTGATAAGTACGATGTGCGGGATATCAAACTTTGGAATTATGCCAAAGACATTATGTGTTATTGACGAATGAAAATAAAAGAAAACCCCACGAATTATGTTTGTTTGTCATGTGTAATATTTTCTGTTGCTGTTACATTAAGAAACATTGAATGCATATAATGTACAAAATGATGCATCATTTATGGAATGGCAGAATTTCAAACACAACTCGACAGTTATGGCTACGTTCTTTGTTCTCAGAGTTATTAAGATAAAGTTAGATCACCAAAGCTGGAAGGCACTGTATCTCAGCCATCCCTTTAATATGTTCATTGTTTTTCCCTAGCGCTTCAGGCAAAACTGAATTTGTCAAACGTGTGGTCGAACGCAAATTACTGCCGTTTGATCGTCCTGCATAACGAGTAATCTGGTGTTACAAAGAGTGGCTATTAGCTTACACGTTACTGCAGTAAAGTCGAGGAGAATCCTTTTCGTTTGAAGAACAAATTCCTCACGAAGACGATGGGATGGAGTCTGACTAGTTAAACACGTTGTGTCATTTTCGAGTTCATGTTGGCAGAAGATGAAGAAGGAATTAAACTTTTTTGATTTATACGAATAGGACATCATCGCACTGCTACTCAAACTTTATTTCAGCAAAATAAAGCACACCTCACTATTAGTCTTAATGCATATTATGTATTGTTATTTAAGAATCCAGGAGATCAATCTCAAGTTCATGAGTTGGCCAAGCATTCATGAACGTATTGGTTGATTTGCACATATTAAGATGCCACTCAACCACCACGTGCCTATTTACACATGGATTTAAACCTGTTACTGCTGATTATTTGAGATTTGGTTCAAATTTGTTTCACAGATGGTGTGAAGAAGGAGGTCCGGTCATTTAAACGTCACCTTCATCGTCTGTCTAAAAAAAAAACAACAACAAATTGACAAGCATCATTCACCTCTCTCTTTCTCTCTCTCTCTCTCTCTCTCAAAGTATTCAGCAATACTTCCTTTCAAATCCATTCTCATACCAAACGGATTGATATTCTATATGCCATCAGTCGCATAAAAGATGCAAAAAAAAAAAAAAAATCCATTCACATTTGTTAGTAGATAATCTCAAAGGAGTTGTACGATGGCTTACTTGGACACCTCCTCAGTTACTTCAGATCATCATTCACATTCCACATCAAATAAGATACAATTTTTAAAAAACATGAAATATTATCACCGCTAGCTGATCCAAGTATCGATACTCCTACCAAAAAAAAAAAGAAACCCCCCCCCCCCCAATAATCTTGAAACCAGCTGGAAGTGTATCCTTGAGAATTGTCATTATTGGTTCCCTTTTAAAATGGGAACCTAATACCGATGTTAAAAAGGTCAAATATAAAAGACAACAGAAAATACAGAAGAGAGGGTCAGCAAGTTCACACTCTAATAAGAAAACGAAATACCAAAAGAAAACGACTCCTTCGAGAAAGAGAAGTACTGCTGCTAGAACGCACATGTGCTAAAAAAAAAAAACAGATCTGTAAACCGTCTCATCCTCTTCTACGTTCAGAAAAAGAATAAGTAAAGAAGAAAACCAATCACAGACTTGGAGTGTTTTATTACTACAAAAAGAAGGGGAAAAAAAACTGATACACTGAGATTCTTTCGAATATTCCAGTCTGGAACTATATTTGTACGCCATGTTGGCGATCAAGAATCCAGTTGGGTATAATTTCATCCTGTGTTGTCTTTGACCACTTCTTCTACTTTTGAGTTTTAAATCAAAGAAGAAACCAGATCTGAATAACAGTTACTTGTACCTAAAAGTCAAAGTTCTCAGAACGGACGGCACCGATTTAGGCGTCTATGACAGAGTTGTTCCAGTCAAGACTTTCATGCATTCTATGTTCAGCAAAGTGGATTTGTAAATGAATAAACTAGCTGGCGGCATCGAACACTTACCCTTACTGAGCTTACCTGGAAAATCTATTGACGTGCGGAAAAGAAGCCAAAAACACACATCTCAATGGCTCACTCTTGTGTAAACTTGACTGGTACTTTGAACACATAGATGTTAGGAAGGAATGGGACAAATTAATAGGAAAATTTAGAAAGAAAACTAAACAATACTGTATAATTAGGAAAGAAAAAATTTAAAAGAAGACAGATGAGCTGCAAAGCTGAAAAACACAAACACAAAGGAAAATAAAACTAGACGCAAGGCAAATGTAGAGTTAGAACAAATTAAGAAAGAAGAAATCCGGGGGAAAAGGATAAGAGCGGGGAAATATTGGGATATTTACGAAAAACGGGGGGGGGGGTCTTATATAAGAGGGAGGAGATTGGAAGGGGTAAGGAAACGAATATAGAAAATATAAGGTAAGGTGATACAAGTATTAGTGGGAAAGAAAAAGTGCTAGAGAAAATAAGAACGTTTTATCAATCATTATACATATCATATCAAACAGATGATTAAGACATTAAAACGTACCTGCGAAATATTCAGGATGAACAGATATCAGCAGAGCAGAAAGAGGAATGTGAAGCATTCATTCAGGAGGAAGAAATAGAAGATACGATCAAATCATTGTCCAAGGGCAATTAGCCGGGATCTGATGGAATTACGACAGAATTTTATATGACCTTCAGAAATGAAATCACACCAATATTAGAATCACTGTATAATAACACATTTCTACAAAAAGAAATGACAACTTCAGTGCGATAGGGAATAATAATGACTTTATACAAGGAGAAAGGGGAAAAAGAAGACCTCACAAAATGAAAGCCAATCTCATTATTGAGTGTTGATTATAAACTCTTAAGCAGAATTTTAGCGAAATGAATCAAGGAAGAGATGTATGGAATCATAAACGAAAACCAAAGCTGCGGGGGAGAAGTACACCAAAAATCTTCCTAAGAGTACAGGTAAATGGCACGATAAGCCATAAATTTGATATAGAAAGATCAGTGTGACAGGGTTGCCCATCGTCCAAGCTATTATATGCAATAACAAAAGAAATCGTATGCTCCAAATCAGGGATAATTACAATATAAAGGAATTCCCATACCAAATTAGAAAAAAAATATGAACTGAAAATGGTACAGCATGCAAATGATTGATGAATTTCATAACATACTCAAATTCTTTTAAACACCTACAAAAAGAATTGGAAAACTTTGGAAAAGCTTCAGGGTCTAAAATAAATCATGACAAGACAGAAATATTATTAATAGGCAACTGGAGAGGGAACCACCCAGGACTCCCTCCATATATAATTAAAGAGACGTGTAAGTCTTGGCTAAAGTGGCAAACATCATCAGCCACGCTCTGAGCATAACGACAGACAAGTATCATTTACGATGAGTGGGAGTTTAAACTTTCACCATTGCCTCTGGACTCGAAACCAAGATCGAACATAATTTTTTTCCTAGGTCAACTGCCAAAATGTTTGTTATTAGCGTAGTCAGCAATGCAGTCCTCAAAGGAGCTATCTATCCAAATCCTTTTGATTTTCAACACTTCAACATGTCTGCGATAGAAGTCGCCCGAGATGGCCAGGCCTTGTGTTTATTTTCTTTATCAGCGAAGTCAAGGATTTCTATCAGAAGGTATACTGACTTGTTTGGGCAGTTATTTCTCTAGAAACAATGACATGATAAAAAAGTGGTTTTGTGAAAATTATGGCCATTTATTTTCTTTAGCAAAATAATACTGTACTAGATAAGTGGAAGTCAAGACAAGCTTGTAAAAATCTTTAATTTTAACACATTTGCCAGTTTTACATGGAAAGGAAAAGACTTGCATTTTCTATGTTTTCCTTCACGTCCGCAACTGTAACATGTAAAACAGTGCGTTCACTGTCCACTCCAGAGCGACAACTAGAAATACATAACACTCCACCCACAACAATTTTACAAACTACCTCAACCTGCTTCCTTGCATGCTTCCTGGATAATACAATAAAAAACCTAACCACAGGATAGATGCCCTTGATATGCCTTACAGGGGCCTGATTACTCAGCAGGGGCACCTGTCTCAACACACACAACAAAAACGCACACACACTTCCTTTTTATGTATAGAATTAACTACTTATCCTGCTACCTAAGCATGTGCCTCAACCCAATTAAAAAAAAAGAAAAACAAATCTAAAAAAAGATTAAAAAATAAAATAATATATATATATACTATTGTTATCCTTCTCCTTTTTTACCTCCTCGCACGACTATTCCAAACACTAACAACCCAAAGAAGCACAATATATATATATTCAAAATATTAATTGGAGAGGGATAATTAGGCACGAGGTAAAAGCTGGAAGATGGAGCAAATCAGAGGAGGAAGAAAGGAGAAAATCAGAGGAGGAAGAAGGGAGAGCACGGAAAACAGGAAAAGTACCATAACCAATGAAAGTCGGCGACCAAAGCAACAACCAAGTGAAACCACCAAAACACCAAGGGCAATAAAAGGCATCGGCTCTCAAATAAAAGAAAGAAAACCCTTTCCTTCCCACTCCCCTTTCTGGTGGGCCAAAAACAGGTGCTAGGGAAAACATACTAGCGAACACCTGGGTGGAATCCTTTGCTCAACAAGCCCGTGTTGTTCAAAGATTCTCCACTACAAGCCCGACCCCCTCACCGGACAAGCGAGCGCCCCCTTTTTCTTTTCTCTTCGAACAAGCGAAAGGTTTCCGGACAAGCGAAAAGTAGCTGACTCGAGAGACAATTTTACTTCATAAGAAGGTATTATTATCTGACAAACTTGAGCAACTACTGGCGAATTTTTGTTTAATTTTTTCTCTCTCTCTCTCTCTCTCTCTCTCTCTCTCTCTCTCTTCTCCCCGACAAGCCAAACGGATACAAGGGGCGAAAAACAGGTGCTAGGAAAAACAGACTAGCAAACACATGGGTGGAATCCTTGAGACGACAAGCCAATGTTGTTAAAAGATTTTCCACCAAGAAGCCCTTTTTTTATCTCTTTCTTTCTTCCTTCCTTTTTCTTTATTTTTTTTATTTTTTCTACTCCATGAGGTACTCCCTTTGGATATTGAGGACCTCTTTAGATAATAGCTCTATCCACACAAAATCAAACAAGATCCTTTGGCGCCACCATCAAAATTAATAACTATCCTTAGCAATGCGTGACGCTAACAAACATGGGAAGGCTCACACCAAGCCGATTGGTTCCATTTAGAATTGAAAAGTACACTCTGCACCCAAAATTCCAACAACTATAGTCAAAAGTAATGAAATTCTAAGACTCATACATAAGGACAATTGCACAGGTGACTTACACACTATCGGTGATAGGGTTGTCCAATAGTATAGCTGGACTAAATTTGACCAATCAAGTGCGGCCTGGCGTTTCAAGTGCGTACATTAATAGGGAGGTCCCGGGGTGCGCTTTGTAAAATAACCATTAAGGTAAAGTAAACTTAATTTAATCGAGACTAGCCATATGGTCAAGGGGGCGCATGACAAACAAACCCCCTCCCTGGCAAAGAAATTTTACATCAAACATGGCAGTACTAAAGAAGATCAGGAGATATGGGAAAAGACCAAGTCAACAACGAGAACGGGGAAGAAAGAAAACGGCTGAAATAACGAAGAGCAGGAAAAGGACACAACAACAGGTAGAAGAACTACAAGAGAAGAGGAAGAAAAAGACAAGAAAGAAATCGTACATCAAACATGGCAGTAATAAAGAAGATCAGGAGATATGAAAGAGACCAAGACATCAACGAGCAAGGAAAAGAGAGAAAACAGCTGAAATAAAGAGCAGATAAAGGACATAACAACAAGTAGATGGACTACAAGAGAAGAGGAGAACGAGACCACCAAGCAGAAACCTTTCGAAGAGGTCGAAAGGAAGGTATAAATGAAAAGATATTGCCACCAATCAATCAATAAAACAAAACCCCCCACCCCCCAAGTCTGAAAACAAAAATGCCATCCCGGAAAACCAAACACAACACCCTCCCCTCCCCCCCCCCCAACAACAACTATGTAAGTATGCGAGAGAGAATCCGTGAATGTGTATTAGAATGTATATAGCTGAGCAGAAACACGGACAGGAATATCTATAGCTTACAAACAACATATAGCACACACACACCACCAAACCCCCCCCCCCCAAAAAAAACACCACACATACAAGTTTACCACATAGGGCTTTCATTCTGACCCAAGAAAGCCCTCTTCAGAACTACAACTTGCTGGCCCTGAAAAAGAACTGATTGGTTTAAATCCACAACTCAACAATTGACACCCAAATTAAGATCTCAGAAAGAGAAAGGCTTCTTAAGCCGATATAATGCGACGAAATTTTCGGAAAATTTAAGTACGTACAGTACACGAAATTAAAGAACTACCAAGATATAGGAAAATTCACAACTCAGGAATACCTGACTCGAATGTGACCATCACATGTTTGGCAATATCATAGGAACAGCCCAGTAAAATAGGAAACGGGACATGGATTTGAAATTTTTTAAATATATATAATGCTGCTAGTGTACTTGGTAACAGCGTTCAACGGATGAGGACAGAGACGAGACGGGAATGCAGAGAACGACCGGAAGAGGAGGCAGGACGATGTTGCTGTGGTGAGGAGTTTGGCGGAGCCTTTGGGGCCCTCTGCCTCCGATGGCCTGCCTGGGTGGCATTGTATTAATAGCAGACAACCGCACAAATTAAGTAGTACACAAAAGTGTACAATTAACGAGTCGCGCATGCCCAAGGGCGATATGCGACTAAAATCCAAAGTAGTAGTAGTGCGCTTTGCCCCTCCTCTGTGTGCGGGGCGGCTGGTTGTGGGTGTGTGGTGGTACCCTGTGTGTTGTTTCGTGGCGCCGTCCTGGGTCCCTCTCCTCCTTTTCCTCGACCAGACATCTAAATAAGAAGTGCGACCATCGCACATAAACGAGGGATTTAATGGCACCATTCCTACAATCCCGACAAATTAAGAATCTCGACCTTCGAGAATTAACCAGTCGCGAAAGCTCTTAGTTAGCATATGCGACTTAAATCCTTTGTTGACAGATTGATTGTCCACTCCATCTCCATTCATTCTCGACCAGGACAGCAACAAGCTACATAACAATAATTACGTGCGCCAGAGATGGATACTATAATACCGGAACAAGCCCTGAGAGCAATGGGAGGTCTAGGCCTCAACAACGCATCGGGTTGGGGCCTACGGGCGCAAACGAGGCGTACGTTATTACTAATTATAGAGGACAGAGCAATTAACAACAATAACTGGATAAATTGCCTACAGAGAAGAAGACCGACGACAATTAGAACAACGGAGGGTTCATAGCGAGAGCACACTAAGCCTACGCCGAGTCGACTTAGCTCTGACGCCAGCACTCCTTTAACTCCGAGCAGTTAAACCTACTACACTCGAATCTCCTCCCTGTACTAAAGCTGCAATTAGAGAGGCTATACCCGGCATGCCATAACCAATGTCGATAACATCAATGACATCGCCTCGGGTGAGTGATATTCACTTAGAGGCCCATTAAAGGGAAAAGGATGTCAGCAAGTGTATTTATTATGAACGCTTGGGAAACGAGGCGACTGAAAGCATTATATCAGCTACAACCGAGGAGAACAAGGAGACCGGGACAGTTTCCACTATAGAATCTCCACACGTACCGAGTATTTCGACGCCAATAACGACATATACAACACCATCTACAGGTATGAATCAAGAAAAAAAGCAGACAGAAAGAAGATATCAGCGTCACCGGAAAAAAAATTGGAGATACGCCAGTGGTAGCTTTGGTAACAGCGTCGCCACCACAGGTCTCACCAACGACATCCAAGGGGAAAAAGAACACCAACAATAACAGCAAGAAATCAAAGAACGGGAAAGAGCTGTAACAGGTGATACGCTGCCTAAACACCAAAATGACAACAACTAAAACTACAGAGAAAAAGAAACAACTGCTAACCGGTGATACCAACTCCCCCAGCTTTGTTGGGGGTGGGTTGTAGTGGATTTTGGTTATCGTTATCTAGAGGGTGATCGCCGACGGTGTTATTGCACGGAGCGAGTAAATATCGATATAAAGTGTCAAACTTATAGGTGAAATAGATAGAGATCTGAGCAGATATATAAAACAGAATGACACGAGCCCCCGTACATGTAAAGACAATAAATTTAATCAAAATTTATAAACAATTGTGATAATACATTACATTAGGAAGATACACTTCTTTTTGAAATAAATCATTCAACGAATTTCAAACACAAATATACTTATATAAATAGCCGATCTGTCTTAAGTGATAGAATTAGTTCATCATAGAATCGAGTGAACGATCGAAGTCAATGCCTTGTACAGATTCATAACCTGATTATTTCTGGTTGAGTCCAAATTCACTGTGACTGTTCTTTAACTTCCCTGCGCCTGTACATCTGGGTCCTTTCCATTTTTCCCTTCTCCAAATTCTCTAGTGTCTCGCCTCTTTCCGGCCCTCGAACTTTGTGTGGTTATGTGGTTATGTAAGTACGTGATACGTAGATACTTCAACAGGTAGATTCGTGCATACGTCACGTGGATACGTCGGTGGAGCTATCTCACCTTCCAAAAATAAACAAAGTAGCAACCTAAATATTCTGTCAGGTATCCTACTGGGAAGAGATCACTACTCCCCTATCGTTAGGTCATATATAGTTCTATCGGAATTCAAACAGATACCAAAGGCTATCTGGTCTAACTAAACACGGCAGACCATAAACAAACCTAGTTTCATAAGATTAATCTACTTCCTAATAGCTATTTCAACACTGGCTCACATTAACATCACCCCGAGACATCAGTTCCGGTCTCGTCTCAATTACACAAATGAATGAATGAAATTCCTTACATTGCTCAACTACGGTATTTATAGCGAATACACACATTCAAGTCTCTAGCATATATGAAATCTCATTTCATCGTTTAACAACATTAATTTCACTCAAGTCTTTATCATACGTGAAATCATCTAAGGTCGGAGGATTCAAACGGATTCTCGTAACTCATATCAACTAAAGTAAGGCATGAAATTCTAGATACATATTTACCTATAACAATCGAGAATATACATTCAAATGATTCATCAAACTTATGTAAAGAATATCATTGTACGGATTCATATAGATGAACTCGCACAGTCGTATTCATATCAAGAAAATTGATCTACGAATCTAAACAAATAAATTCATGCAAATATAAGCAAATAAATTAAAAAAATCGCCATTTTGATATCAATGATTTACGTGAGACTGGCGCAAAATACCTTGTGTTTTCAAGCTTCGCTTCTACCGCCAAAATGGTGTCCGTCCAGACATCCGATCCCTTGGATAAATATTTACGAGTGAATTTCTTCTAAATTCGACCCAGAGTCTCCTACATTTGTTTTCTCTTGCAGAAAAACTGTCGACTGACTTAGAATTTTGCGATGGCACATTAAAACCGAGAGGTGTCATGTGGAATCCCGCCCCTTTATTCAGCGTAACCAATCCAAGTTAAATATCTCTCCCGCCTTAACTAGGCGCTAAAAATGTAGTCCGCCTGACAAACTCAGATTACCAAATACTGATCCCTGGAAATATTCAAATCTGACAATTTCGATACAGATCGGAAGTTAACCTCTATCCTTTTCAGTTAAATAAACGAAGGCTTAATTAGGAATCACTGCTCTCATGACAGAGACATTACCGATCAGTGCATTATGGTGATTTAAACACGCTCCGGTCCCCATAAATCTAATTAATCGTTCACGTGCCCAACCTAATGTGCTCTTCATAGATCAACAGAAATTTGCATCCTTACAACCTGAGATAGCTATTGTATTCCGCAACGGGCCATGAACAAAAACTCGAAAAGAGGACCCGAAATGACAACAACAAAAGCCCCAAATGAAAACAGAATAGCGAGCAGCGCTAGTTGACTATATCTTCGATCAGCTCCAGACATCGGGGATGACAAACTTACTAGATGCTTATGAAGCTACCATAGAACATACACTCAGAACTATCCTGGAAATAGGCCGTACGATCTACTATGACGAAAATTTAAACGCAAAGAACAGGAAAATTGCTGTTTCAAGCAAACCGACAAGTCGTCAGCATCAGCACATTGGGAAATTGGGAAGTTTTTCGACTGCCCGATTCCAGTTGTGGTACTGATGGTTAATGAGCTACACAAGGTCCCTAACATCTAAAACCAACCGATCCAGCACCATTTCCAATGGGACAATATGGTGATAGGAAAATTGTTCGCAGTACGGGACTGTGAAGGAAGAAGAAAAGATGTAATTTCAGCTCTTCTCAGGGCTACTACCATTTGCCTCTTATTAAGGGATTTCAATATGGTTTGAAAGCCCGACTCATAACACTTCTCAACAAATATGATCCTTTATCCACTTTTCTAAATTTTCACCTAATAACCCTAACTAAACTGCAAAAATAATTGGCCACTTAGACCTAACCAGATTCTTTCTTTTTTCTTTTTTTCTAGAATTGGAGTGCACTTGATACACCGAGTCTCTAGCTTTATATATAGTAGGAAAATTTATAACTAACATACATGATTCTAATTACTAAGGTGGCATACGCCAAATTGGCAATAGGGCTAATCCATATACATAACTGGATAGAATTTGACTCAAATATAACTTAGGTGTTTCGGAACATGCCTGATGCTGTGATGCCTCCACCTCCTCCTCTCCCGGCTCTGACTACCAAAGAAGAGTGTTTGGATCGTTTCCCACTCGTCTTGTTACCGAATGTTCCAATGAATGTGCACGCACGGAACCGGGGTGGAGCTTTGAGTGGAGTATTAATCCCCATCATGCGTCTTAAGTGATGCAGACTGTATCATGCTGAGTATGTGTGTTATAATTCTCACTCATCTTACGTCTCGTGGGACTTAACTGTATCGGAATCGGACGCAAATAAATGGCATACTTTTTGTATGCATAAACTCGTTGGGGGTGGGGTGGGGTGGTGGCTCTGATTACCACCACACAATCACTTAAGAAGTCCACATTGTCGACATAAACTAGTCGCGCATGCATCTTTGGCGAAAGTAACTCAAATTAAAGCAAAGAAAAGTCCACTGTATTCATTAGCCATATCCTTGTGTGAGTTACTGTATGTCGATATTCCTCTCACTTCTTTTACATTCTACTCCTTTTATGCGATGGTATGTTTGTATGTTTGCAAATTTAATGTGTGTAAGAACTGCTAGCCTTTCCGTTGGTTACTAAGTGTAGGGGGTTTCGGTTGCTACACACGGCGTGTTAAAGGTATATCAAAACTAGGTGTAGCATAGTGTTGGATAGTATTCAAAAAGGAGGTGTTGGATAGTTCTCATAAAGTGAAGTGTTGTTGTTGTTGTTGTTGTTGTAGGGTTTAACGTCATTTTTCAACACAAGATAGGCTATACATTGAGGCCAGTATAAATGGTACAGGACGAACCCAGAAAGAACCACCGACCCACGACAAACTACTGGCAAGCTTTCTCACATACCCACATTGGTTGAGCCCGAGATTCGAACCCACGCAGACAGAGGTGATATGGCAGTGATACGTAACGCTGAGCGCTTTAAACCACTCGGCCACTCTGGGACCCGTGAAGTGTTGCATAGGATATATAGTGTTAACATTATATATTTCTCTTATGGCCCCAAAATGACCAACAATTTGAAACATATGGATAGTTTTGATAGGGCTTCCTGCTGACCCCGAATGCCTCACAATGTAAAACTTATGGACAGGTGCCTGCTAATGTAAACCTACGGCGTGCATTTCATAATTCTTTACAGTATGTATTAAAACTAAAAGTAAACGACATTTTACTATGTTATACTGACTCTTCTGCCAATAGCACTTCTGTCCCACAAAGAAATCTCTGATTCTTGTTTACTCTTTTGGCATGTCAGGGTATTCAGTCTTTTCTCCAGTTGCACATGTTGACGCCATGCTCCTCAGCAAGATCATAGGATTCAGGGTCGGATCAGATCAAGTGTTGGGGTGGGGATTTCCAAAATTTCAAATGGGCCCTTGCTTTCCTCGAAAGAGCACCAAAGCAAAAGTATGTGTGTGTATTTACTCCAAGTGTGCATAATACCCCAAAAAGTATGCAAGAATAAAACGATGGTCAATTTTCAAGTGGCAAGTGACTAAGTTTTTGAGAGTGTACGTTCTTTTTTAGCCGGATGGGGGCATATCCGTAAACCCCCGAGAGTCCAGGAATCGCAAGCCAGTATTTAGGTCCGCTTTCGCTTCCGCCTCTTAGTGGGTATCATCAGCGTCGCAAGCCACTGGTGAATATTCATTACCCTTAAGTATTGACACCAATGGTTTGCGGCGACGCTGGAAGGTTGGGGTTACAGTTTCTCAATTGCTATATCACTGTCCAGTTCCCTCACACAGTCATTAAGATATCTGAATTTCCTCGAAAATCCCGGACCAGCTGACTGGGGTTTGATAGGAATAACTCCAGTGTGTAGCTAGCGTCATAGTACAACACAGCTCCCAGCCATTTTGATAAAGCGATTGACATGACTTAAAATCAGTGCAAGTATCTTTGTTGTCTGTGCATTCTGCTAGATAGTGGGTCTTAAATGTCTGTATGTTTTATTCATCGAGGATTTAATTGAACTTGTGGTGACCTTTGTTGTTTTCATTAAAATTACACTGGCTATACTTTTGAATGCTATTAATAGCAGACACTATGTCACGCGTTACTGGTTTCTCTCGGTAAGTAGAAACGAAGTTGATGTAATAATAATCCCCTTTGCTGGAGGCGTTCGATAAGTTAATTCACGTATTGAATCCGTTGCGAAAGGCAAACATGGCGGATGTTCCACGCCTGTAACCAGTATGCCACGGTGCCACAAGGTAATTACGAAACTTTTGGTGGTCACGGTGACCCAGACCAAAGTTAATTATGAAGGTAATTTTGGCATGAACTGAGATGAGAAGGCTGGGTCACCAAGACAGGGACATAGAGTTACAGATCAGAGTGGAGGTAGAAGATAGAAGTGTACTGGTGCATAGACAGATTTTTAGCTGTGCAATAGTAAATAAAGTAATGAAAATAACATACTCTCTGATCTACTGATACAATGGGGAATAACATACATGAAAAATAACATGGGTCCGGGGTCAATGTGACGATTATTTACATATAATTTGTACAATAAGTAGGCTTGGCGGATAGTGAGGGTGGCAAAAAAATGCGGGATTTAAGTTTATTGGACGTGAATGAGTATGGAGGGTACAGAGAGGAGGGGTAGGGCCTACTTGACGCATTTCTATTATATGCCATAAAAATTGTCCCAAGTACTGCACTCTGAAGAGTCGTATGTATGTATGTATGTACGTACGTACGTACGTATGTATGTGTGTATGTATGTATGTATGTATGCATGGCCCAAATATTGTGCCGATAGCTTGCATCCTTACTTATTCTCATTATTCACATATACACTATTGCAATCTAGATATGTACTTACTTATCTTCTGTTATTATGTTCTTTCAATCTAATTCACACCTATTCCAAATCCTAACAGCTGAAACTTGTGAAATTACCCATTCCATGAAATATTCAATCATTTCCAATATATTGCTGACAACAGATCGGGGTCCTGGGTGATCTCTAGTCCGAGCTTCCTCTGACCCTTTGCCACCCCATTTTTTGATATTTGGACATTTATGTTGGGGTGTAGGGTCAGAGTCCATTTCCTATCGAAAAGTTGGAATTCGCCGACACCATTTGGTGTCGGCATAGAGTGGCCGCTTACTAACCGGCCTAGCAAACTTTACCGACCTTTCATCGAAATATACCTGCATGAAATCGATAGGAATATGATTTATTTTCTCAGATATAGCGAGTATAGCATTCGTTATGCATTTATTCCGCTGACAGACTAGCCGATACTATAGCGTTGATGAAATTTGACCTGGAACTCGCTATTTGCATTCCGAGTCACATGACTACACAAATCTCGCGACCCGCATGTCAATGACTTCAGAGTCCAAATAGACACGTGATATCAACAATTTACCATTTCTAATGTTGCAATAGGAAAACAAATCGAACATATAAATGAAAGTCACATAATATTTATAGAAAAATAAAAGAACATAAATTTCTAAAAATATTTATTCTGGAAACAACGAACAGAAATCTGTAAATGTTGCAGCAGCTTGAAAAAAAAAAAAAAAACAAAAACAAAAAAAAAAAAAACATTCAACAGGCAGAGCACAGGTCAACGCGGTAGTCACGTGATACCAACAAAATACATCGATGACACGTGCTTAGTACTTGATGAATCTGGTTTTCTCCACCTTGCTGCGATACCGACAGGTTTCTAGTCGTTTTTCCGAGAATAAATATGTTGAGAATTAAGTGTGCATTATATTTATGTACAAATATTCTATGTACAACAACTTTCGAAATGGTTTATTGTTGATATCACGTGATTATTGGACCTGTAGGTTACGATATTTGTGTAGTCATGTGACTCGGAATGCAAATGGCGAGTTCCAGGTGAAATTTCATCAACGCTATAGTTGCATCTCGTCTCTCAGCGGATTAAAGATATAATGAATGCTATACTCGCTATTTCTGAGAAAATAAATCATATTCCTATCGATTTCATGCAGTTATATCTCGATGATAGGTCGTTTAAGTTTACTAGGCCGGCTAGTAAGCGGCTACCCTATGCCGACACCAGATGGTGTCAGCGAATTCCAACTTTTCGATAGGGAATGAACTCTGACCCTACACCCCAACATAAATGTCCAAACATCAAAAATGGGGTGGCAAGTGTCAGAGGAAACTCGGACTAGGTGATCTCGTGTTTTGAGCCTTTCCGTGGTATTTAAATAGGATGAACAGACGTTAAAAGGTTTCCATCCACCAACTCAGACTCTACATCAAAACAACTAATCCGAGTTTTCTCTCACCCTTACCACTCCATTTTTGTTATATTTGGACAATTTCATTGGGATGTAGGGTCAGAGTCCATTGCCTATCAAAACGTTGGAATTCGAGGACATCATTTGGTGTCGGCATAGGGTTGCCGCTTACTAGCTGGCCTAGCAAACTTGAACGACCTTTCAACGAAATATACCTGCATGAAATCGATAGGAATATGATTTGTTTTCTCAGAAATTGCGAGCATAACATTCGTTATATATTTAATCGGTTGACAGACGAGACGAAACTACAATGTTGATTAAATTTGACCTGAATCTAGCCATTTGCATTCCAAGTCACATGAATACACAAATCTCGCAACCTACATGTCATTGGACTCTGACCCTACACCCAACGTAAATGTCCAAATATAAAAAATGGGATGGCAAAGATCAGAGGAAACTCGGATTATAAAACAACGTGGTTATCTCGCCCATTGAAGTTGGGCCCCTTTGACAATGTAATTTCGAGCTGATTTTCTGTGAGCATCGATGTTTTCAGTAGCTCAAAACGAATTGGAAGGCTACATTCTCAACTGTTTTATGATTCGAGTATCCTACGATCATTTAATAGATGCGATGATTCAAAGTTTCTCTGCTTTAAATTGTACTTTATCTTAAGGTGGCAGGGGCTAGTTTCGTAAATTGGCCCTTGGCAAATTTCTTAACTTAAGGCTATGGTGTGACTTTTTCAGCTATTATTGTTTACTAATTAAAGATATGTATATAATTGTGAACTAGGTATTTCTTTTTTTTGGGGGGGCACCAGACAGATGCCCCCCTCCCCCCTACTTAGCCGAAAAAAAAGAAAAGTATTTTATGTATATGTGTATCCCCCTAAGGTGTGTTGCGTTGTTAACTTTAGAAACAGAATTTGGATCAAAAATTTATTTTAAAGACAAATTTTTGACGGGGTATTCATTTCACTAGTGTATCTAAAGGTTTGTTCATCCAACCAAATTTCAATCATTTGATCGGAATCCCTCTCCTTTTCAAGTTTTAGTGACCTTTGCCAAGGGTCCCTATGTCCTGTGTTTGCTATCTGTATAATGCTATATTGTGTGATTGCTATAGATTTTTGTGAGATGACGGCAAATAATCAAAGTTTTCCCATATTGTTTTATTAAAATAATTTTGTCAAAAAAAAAAAATAATTAAACTTTGGAAATGTCATTTTCCATTTCCATGATGAATTTCGAAATTCCTTGGATTTCTATTTTGAATGAGAGACAGTTGCACTTATATAAAATAAAAATAAAACCTATTGTTTTTTGTGTATGCTTGGGGTGAGACGTCTCTCATTTTTTTTTTATGGAAGTTCTTTGTAGGAAGTAGCGTGCATCTTGGTTAAGGAGCCACATTCCATTTTTGTTTTCTTTATGCTTCTTTTAACTTTTTTTATGCGTCCCTATTTCCCGATTTAAAACTTATATTTACACCAAAAAAACCCACATCAGCCTTCCTTTAGTGTATATTATCTATGCTGCGCGCAAAAAGCCAAAGTTCCGAAATTTTGTAAACAGATAAAAAAATTTGTTAATACAATTTGTTAGAATGGGTAGCCTTTCTGCTTAGACATTCCTATTTCCCGTGTATATGTACTGTGTGTCCATTTCCTACACATGGAACTAGGTATTTCGGGCTTGTGTTGTTCTTGAAATTGGTGTCAGGCATGTACACCTTCCATAGTTACTCTGCAGTATGTAGATAGCGAAATACCAATAGAATGCTAGGAAGAAGAGCTAGCCTCCCATAGCAGTAAACACGTGGGTTTGGGGCAAGCAGAACATCTCAAACACTGCTTGGATGACAACTATTTTCAATTGCATCAGCCTGTTTAGTACACACTGTTTTGCAGAATGATCATCTTGGAAAAGGGTTTGTGTTTGCACTGTGAGCATCACATGGTGTCAAAAATGACCTTAGGACGTGAAAATTGCAGGTAAAAATTTGGGGTTGGGGTGCATAAACATTTTCTGCTATGAACTACCATGGACTTCTCTGGTCAAGTGGTTAATATTCTACTTTGTTTTAATATAGGTATCCAAAAATATGGACCTTTTTGACCTCACTTGTGTATTTTATTTTTTATGATTTTTTTTATACTAGGCCGGTGATTGCGGCATTAAATTTGTGCATAAAAACTGGCCTCTGCCCCCTTAAGGACACACGGTACTAATGGTATGGAAAAATGGGAACCAGCCTGGAAATGGGTGAACATTAAATAGAGTATATATGGGTTTGGCTGGCCAGGATTGGTTAATAATGTTAGTTAGGTTTTAGGAAAATGAATCTTTTGAGAGCTTATCCTAGTTGGAAGTGAAAAAAATAGAGACATTGTTTTATTGATGGAATTGCAGTCCTTTAACAGTCTTGAGTTTGGAACACTCATTACTAAAATTAGCACCTGGCTCTTTGGTGCGGAATTGAAAGCACATGTTTCAAACACATGCAGGTCCAGAAAATGCCGCGGCTCATATCCTTTCCTCTACACAGAAGCTAACATCCAGGTTTCATCTATACTGATAAATATAGGTTTGATCATGGGCACTCAGAAAATTAAAGTTATTGAATTTTTAATATCATGGTGTTTGCATAGGTTTACTATGGGAACTGAATTAGTACCTTGAGTCCTTAAGGACACACGGCACTAATGGCATTGAAAAATAGGAACCAGCCTGGAAATGGGTGAACATTAAATAGAGTATATATGGGTTTGGCTGACCAGGATTGGTTAATAATGTAAGTTATGTCTTAGGAAAATGCATCTTTTGAGAGCTTATCCTAGTTGAAAGTGAAAAAATAGAGACATTGTTTTATTGATGGAATTCCAGTCCTTTAACAGTCTTGAGTTTGGAACACTCATTACTAAAATTAGCACCTGGCTCTTTGGTGCGGAATTGAAAGCACATGTTTCAAACATATGCAGGTCCAGAAAATGCCGCGGCTCATATCCTTTCCACTGCACAGAAGCCGACTTCCAGGTTTCATCTATACTGATAAATATAGATTTGGTCATGAGCACTCCAAAATGTTAAGTTATTGAATTTTTAATACCATGGTGTTGGCATAGGTTTACTATGGGAACTGAATTAGTACCGTGATTCCTAAAGACAGCTCCAGCAATACAGTGACTCCACATATGCAGGTGCAATTAACTTTACTATAAATGCAATCGTATGGTTCTATTTGTGGATATCAAGCAAAATTAATACCTTTTGTAAACCACAGAGTGACTTTCAGTAGGATATTAAACACATATTCAGAATACCAACTGTTGCCTGGGGGGGGGGGGGAACAGGGTGCAGATTTGACTATGTTAGGTGGAGTGTTTTGCACTTTGGTTCATATCTAAGCAATACATATATAAAATTTATACAATTTGCCATTTATAGAGTAATTATAGTAAGCAATATGATATTTCCTAGTTGTGTTTTGAAACATAATGCTTTAGATATGATCACTTAGATCACTTCCACCATGCTTAATGGGGATGACCTCTCATGACTTTGCATCCCACTAATTTCTTTCAGTGAATGCTTTGAAACTTTATATTTTGTATTTTAATGGACTTATGTCTACCCTACTTTAGTTTTAAATTATATGTCCTCTGGGAGGAATTTAAGGTAATTTTTGTCATTTAAATATCTTTTTCTGTAATAATGCATGTACATATAGATGGTCACTTGACCTTTTACTCATTAGTTACATAATATGACAAGGCTGGTAATATATTTCAGTATTACATTGAAGAGAGATAAATGGTGATAGCTCAAATATTTAAATGTTGCCTGAAATGCACCATTGGTCTTTAGGTGAAAATGAACTTGCAATATAATTTAATATTCACTAATGTAATCTTTGACAAGCAGAACTATGCACATTGCTTACTTATGTATTGAACTACTATTCCTAGGGCTGTCAAGAAAATCAAGGGTGGATATAGGACACACGGTACTAATGGTACTGAAAAATAGGAACCAGCCTAGAAATGGGTGAACATTAAATAGAGTATATACGGGTTTGGCTGACCAGGATTGGTTAATAATGTTAGTTAGGTTTTAGGAAAAAGAATCTTTTGAGACCTTATCCTAGTTGAAAGTGAAAAAAAAAATAGAGACATTGTTTTATTGATGGAATTGCAGTCCTTTAACAGTCTTGAGTTTGAAACACTCATTACTAAAATTAGCACCTGACTCTTTGGTGCGGAATTGAACGCACATGTTTCAAACATATGCAGGTCCAGAAAATGCCGCGGCTCATATCCTTTCCACTGCACAGAAGCTGACTTCCAGGTTTCACCTATACTGATAAATATAGATTTGGTCATGAGTACTCCAAAATGTTAAGTTATTGAATTTTTAATATCATGGTGTTTACATAGGTTTACTATGGGAACTGAATTAGTACCGTGATTCCTTAAGATATAACGGTACCAATTGCGCAAGTCCAGGTGGGTGGAGCTTAAGGTGTAGGGAACATTGTATTCAGAAATAAACAACAACACTAGCTGTGATTGGTGCATTATGTAAGAGTTTTACTTTCTGTTAGGCTTTAAAAAACGTTGAGCCTCTTGGCAACATGTGAGATTATGTTAATTCCTATCTAGATCATATTCTGTATTTTTTATGATATTTTGAAAATGTGGTACACATGACTGAAAATGTGTCTGTTGTGACTAGATAACTCATACCCCTGTCTAGTGCCAGCTGAGTTATCTCTCTTAAATGCAGTGGAGTATCTGGTTCTGTCATTGTCAAATTGACAATCTAACACTGCTCTCTAGAAAAGTGTGTGACATGCATGCTCAGTTAGGATAGAAAATATATTTATTTCCCCAAACATTAGCGTTAAGGTCTATGGAAAAACAATTGGTACCGTGATACCTTAAACACATGGAATCAGGCCACAATTAACAATTCCGGTTCAGTACCCACGAATGTAGTCCCAGTCTATTTTTAGATCATTTTTTCCTGTCTCCGTTTGGTGGTGATACAAGAGTTAGATTTAGGCATTCTTGGTAAGGATTTAAAGGGAATTGTTTATTCTTTAGAATATGAGCTTAGGGTGTGGTTGTCTGTGTGTATTTCGGCGACAGTGCACAGTGTCTAACCCTAACCCTAACCCTATAAGGCCTTGGTGATGATCCGGAAGTGAAATCTGTGTTCCATTGCATAGTGTTTTGTTTACAATTCAGCCTCTTAAAAAAATGCAGGTCAACCCTTGACAAGAACTTCACCGTAAAGTCATCTTTGAAGGTATTTTAGATTAACATATGATTTGTATTGATTGTCACACAGTGGAAAGTTCAGTACTGAGAAACAAATGTAGAGAATATATAGTAAAATTAATTGTGTTCTATGGCCACATACACGCGTCCATTTTCAGTATGCCACGCAGTAAAGTGTTATTGTTCATTCTGATTGGTTGCAAACTTGGTCCGAAAGGGGGGAGGGGCACAGGGGACACGCCCCCCCCTCCATTGTAGAGCCCTCTAGTTGCCGTGGATAAAATTACATGTGTTGAAATAACCACATATAGGTCTAAAATCTCTAATACTAAACCTTATATAGCTAAAATAATTATACACATGCAATGAACAGTTAAGGAATGGTGTTAGATTGTATTTATATATCTATATAGGTTCACTATGTTTATGTGTCCTGAGTGATCCGAAACCTTAACCAGCCCTGGTTGTAAGAGTTTGTACCAATTTATAGTGAGCAATGACCACTGGAATCGAATACATCATATCTCGGAGTGACATAACGTCAAACCATATAGTTCGAACATATTGTTATAAAACTGGGTACATATAAACGCGATTGCACATCTACCGCCCAATGAGCACAACCCTCTAGCGCCTCATTTCTAACTTGCCTTCATGTATATATTTATTGACTGCGACTGGCATTTGCTCACACAACGTTTGTTCCAGATACAAAACGGATTTGCAGTGAAAAACAAACATGATGCGCAGTTTAGCTGGTGGGTCTGCATCTCTAATTCTTACAATCCTGCTGCAGATTCATCTATCAAAAGGTAAGTGTACAAGTGGTTGCTGAACAGTATTTTGAATGATCATGAACTGTAAATAACCATTCTGTTCTGAAAATTAATTGAGAACATTTGGCAGCGAATTGTGGATGCACGTGCATGTTGTGGGCGTGTATGTGGAACCCCAGTGAAAGTTTCCAACTGCCGTACATGTTTATTATGCTTTGTGTTTTAATTCGAGTTAGGTTTGACTTTTTATACCATAATATATTGCTGTTTTATTGCACTTCATCATGTACACGACAGTACTGGTTCCGCGGCTGCATTTTACGTGCATGTGCAGCCTGATTATTGTTGAGTCATAGCGGACTATGCACACTGAAAATTCAAGGTTAACTCTCATAATGTGAGCTCACTGGTCAAGTTATTATTTTTGTGTTTTACTTTCTGGTTAAAAGAAGGGTTCAACAATTACATAAGGGAGTTCCTGGTATGAGAAATGTGTCACCCTACTTTACAGTACGCGGAAACAAAAAACACTTATCTTTTTGATACTGTCATGATTCGAAGCAAATAGATTCGGTCGGGATGATGTCACTTGCTTAAGGATCTAATTTCCACCATGTTGTGATTGTGAAAACAATCTATTAGTAACAGCACTGTAGCGTTTTATATGTTCAATATTGCAAACCGTTTTATTTTACCTTTATTTTGTTTATTATTGTTTTCAATTATGAACTACTGCAAAGTCGTCTCCAAAAGCAGGATATAAAACCACAGATATGTTTCTATCTAATTATTATTGTAAGTTAAGACGGTTCTACCTCGGTAGTGTGTACGTGTCGCGCACGTATGTACACAACAATATCCGCCAATTACTGTCACGACAGTTTGAAGACTGTGTTAGTATTTTAGTTGGTATATTGTATAATTTTCATGAATAAAATAACAAATATAAATACAGCGATCGTAAGATCAGTTAGTCATTCTTAACGCTGTCTTGAAGTTTCCATCCGATATTTGGATAAATAATTTAATAAAGTGGCCTAAAGTGACGTGATCTGATGTCCACAACTATCTCACAGATACACCTGGTAAGTTTTTTGTTTTTGTTTTTTTTATATTTGGTTGAAGTAATTGTCCACCTTTTTGTTTGACCTATTTTTCTCAAAATAATTCATCTAGATCAGATTTTTTAAAAATTCAGTTTTTACATAGAAACCATTAATAATAATAATGCTAATAATTAATATTTCATGGAGCTGGCATGAGCAATATCCTCCAGGGACCGGATCACTCTGTGCAGTAGTGCTAAATATGCGACTGCAGTCTGTCGATTTGCTATCAAATTTTCGATATTATCCCTACGCCTACCAGCTCTGAGGACACGTATGCATGCTAAAAGTAACAAAATAGTTCCAAACACTTGGCCCCGCTACTTTGTTTGTTATCATGACTTGCAAAGATCATTATAATATACCCCTTGATTATAATTTAAACTAAGTAAAATTCGTCGTAAAAATGTTTAAACACGTGTTTTTGCAAAAAAGTAATATTGCGAATGCATTTCGGAGCACGTACGCAGTGAAATCTTCAGTTTCGGAGGTGCGTAGATCTGTTGTTAAGCTCTTCAGTTTCTGAGGCAAGTAAATCTTGCATACAGACCGCAGACAGAAGTGATCGGTTCTGAGAAAACACAGGAACTTGCGAAGTTTGGGACCGGATAGGCGATTTTTAAAGCCTCAAATTAGTATGACGTAAATAAGTGAATACAACCAAGTCGAGGGCTGGATCCAGTTTGCGGGCCGTATGTTGCACGTGTCTTCGTTGACAATATAAAATGTTTCCACTTCACTCGTTTGAAATAGTTGCTTTTATTTGTTATGAAAAACCGTAGATTTTCATTATATATATATTAATATATATAGATATATATAGATATATATATATATATATAAGGCGTATATATATATATGGTTGGTTGTTGTTATTATATATATATATATATATATATAACGCAAACGTCTCCGATTTGCATGAATTTGTTTATCGATTTTGTATCTATGCTATTATCAGCTGCATTACTACATCGATAAAGGGGCTCCGAGTGGTCTAAAGAGCTCGCCGTTCCGGATCAATGCCATCTCACCTCTGTCTGCGTGGGTTCGAATCTCAGGCGTAGCTAAAGTAGGTACGTGAGAAAGCCTGCCAGTAACTTCTCGTGGGTCGGTGGTTCTTCCCGGGGTTCTTCCTTCACCAGTTATACTGGCCGCCATGTATAGCCTATCTTGTGCTGAAAAATGCGTTAAACCCTACAAGAAGAAGAAGAAGATCGATAAAACAAGTTCCAAAATTATACAATAATTTTAGAACAGCGACTTCCTTTTATTCAAATTTAGATTTTACATATAATGCTTCAGATTGTGTATTTTGTCGAATTAATGACTTTTTGCATGCGAAAATGAAGATATTTTTTATTTTCGTTAAACGCGCTTCTTGCACGGATTGATGTAGTTAACATTGCTTTGGTGGGGGTGTCATCACTGATGTGGAAACACGACAGAACACTCCAACAGACTTTTGAGCATAATGGTGGCGCTCTATAGTTTCGTATTTTGCATACGGTTAGAATTTTAAAGAAGAAGAATTTCCCCGGGTTTCCTCATTGGTTATACTGGCTATTTAAAAAAGACCTGGTATATCTTAGGTATTGTTCAAAGAACCTTTAGTTTCATTTATTTTGGTATATGATTGATGGGTGTAATATGGGTTATAGAGCATACAGCTTGGCCTTACTCCAGATGTGCACCTTTCAAAAAAGTGCTAGCTCCACTTGGTCAATTTCACTTCCAGAACTTCAGAGGTAAATTGTGAAAAAAGAGCCGATAACTTTTTTTTTTTACATTTTATGTATTTAGTAATTCATTCATTGCACTTTCAGAAGCTGGTATTGTCTAGTCTGGCAAAATTCATTTTCCCAATTTTAATAGCTGCTAAGAATAGTGTACTTTAGACAAGTTCAGGCTGATTTTTGGAGCACAAGGGAGCAGTCATTTTAGTTAGCGGTGTGCTAAGATCATTTACAATTTCCAAAAGTACAATATCCAAAGAAATGTCAGCCACATTACATCAAAGTAACATAGAGGTATGCCAAAATTCTCTCCAGTCTGCATGCTTTAAATGCAAACAACTTCTTCACCTTGCATACGTTACTCTCTCAAAAGTACATAATAACTGGTGAGCGCCCCCAATATTAAACAACAGATTTTGATGATTGTGACTTAATTATGAAGATTTTGGTTTGGTTGTCTCTATCGTCATCATTGTATTACAAGCATTGAGTCTATTTCGGTAGACTCTGCTCTTAAATTTCGATTGTCACGTAATTTCGGTTTGCAAACAACACTGATCAATGCCTGAGTTCTCCGTTGTATTAGACTTGATGATGACTGTGAGGACAGTTAACATCACTAATTAAAAATTTTTATTACTATATTCAATCACGAGTTATTTTCTTACAAATGTGTATTGATTGTGGTCGAGTGTAACTGGTATACGATACGGTATAGGCGACAGTATCTAGTGGCAACAGGTTATATACGTTTAGTCACTGACAATTTGCATGATTCGTGTGGAAAACTAATTATAAAAAGTTAATATGCGAAGCCTGCTTTTATTGTTTGGGACTAGTTTTTAGATATTCTTGATGGCTCCTTTTCAATTAATTACATGCATGTATGACTAGAGGGTCAACAGTCGTGACGCATTTTAAGATATATTCATCCTGATAAGGAGTGAGAGAGGACTATGGGAGAGAGAGAATGAAAGGAAGAATAAAAACTATGTAGACCTAGATGTGGAAATATAGATCTGAATAACATATGTATTTCGCTTGTCAAGAGGAACCATAGTATTTTCACAAGTGACGAAACTGCGAACTACAAGACAAAATGTTTCCACTTAACGAGTGAAATATTTTCTTATATGTTCCAAAAGAAACATCTTGATTTCTTTATAGTATATACTCTCATGCAGAAAACATCTTGCATTTTAAAATATTCGCATTCTGTCCCAAATGCGGTTTCCACTGCAGACAAGTAAACCGCATTACTTACTGCATCAGTTAAAAGAATAATGTTCTCTCATCCACTGTGTCGATATACATTTTTCTCACATTGATATATTTCATATACTTTTTATTTTACTAGGTATAAAGAAATATTTCACGAGTGTAGTGGTAAAATAGTACTATCATTAGTGGCGAAGGAAGGGGTAGGTGCTACAAGGCCAACTTTTGGCACAAAAATTAAGTTTTTTCCAAAAAGTAGTGGATGATAAATACCATGGCACAAGTTTGATTAAGATCTGAAGAACTTAAAATTGAAATTTATTTTTAAAAATTAAGTGAAGACATGAAACACATGTGCTCATGACGTCACAGTTGACCATAAAATAGTCATTCTGTGTCACAGTTTGAGCTAGTTTTAGAAATTTCACTTGGTCCACATTCAGCAATCAGTTTATTGTTACAGAATATAAATAATTGCGTTAAGATACTTTTACTAGAATATCGTTTTGGTTATCGCATGTTGACCATGTAGAAAACGAGAAATGCAAGTCCGTCAGTGTTCATTGATACCCTGCATCTCCATAACGCTGCCATGTAATAACTAAATCCAAACAGGCATTTCAACATCAACGAACACTTAAAATGATTTTGACACAAACCCCCGAGATATTCCCGTTTATGTTCCTCCTTAACGAAAAGAAAATGAAGATGCATGGGGCCGATTATGGTTGTAATCGTAATAGATTGTAATCTATTACAGTGTGAACTGTAATCGTAATCATAATCATTGAATTCAGATGCTCTGTAATCATAATCGTATTCGTCCTTCATTGTCAGTGTAATCGAGATTAAAAATGATTACAACAAAAAAAAAAATCGCTAATTATGTTCTTAATAACTGTAAGAATAAGAAAAGTTTCCATAAACAGAAAACCATGAATGTTGACTATTACAAATAAGGAATGGGTAATTTTAGGTGGCCAGTGTAAGCTAAAAAAGTTTTATTCTTTTTTCAGTTATACAATGTATGACATCTGTCCAGAACTTAAAAAAGATAGCAAGCAAATACAAAACAATCGTATTCCAAAATCATCCCACCGTAATCGTAATCGTAAACGTGATTTTCAAATAAAGTGTAATGGTAAATCATCAGTGTCAGACAACCTGTAATCGTAATTGTGACTGGGCACTTGTAATCGACCCCATGCCTGCTTCTGTCCGGCGCCGTAGACAAAACTACCAAGGTATCACAACGCGCCCTCCCCCTGTAAAATAACTGGCATTTAATATCAACTGTCAGTTGTATTTATTTTTGATGGCGTCTTATTCTGGTCGTATTTTGGGACAGTCTTTGCGTAAATCTGAATATTTTTATGATGCCAGCTAAATATAGAAGGGGCGCATGAAGGAAATCGAAAAACAGTAGCAACAACAAACAGCTTATTGTAGTATTTAAATAACGGGGTCAGGAACATAAGGAATGGAAGTAGAAATAACAGTTACCATGCATCTTTTACTTACCTTGATCATTTTGAATAGCATTTATTGTTTTAATTCATTTGTAGACTGTATTTTATCCTTGTATGATTCACAAACCGGAATCTCCGACAAACATCAGAATATGAATGTGAATCACACACACACACACACACACACACACACACACATGTTAGAGGTGCGCAGTATTACCGGTGTACCCCGGTAATTTTTTTTTCAAGTAGTACCTATCACTGTACTTTTTCATTGTACCGGTACGTCGGTAGTTCTGTTAAGACAGAATTTTTGAGTAAAAGTATTAAGATTGACATTTTCTCTAAATTGTATTAAAAGTAATTTTTCATTAGATTATATTGAAAGTAATTTTCCACTAAAATATATTGAGAGTAATTTTATTTATTTCTGTACTACAACTGTGTACTATTTTAATAAAGATTGCGCTTGTACGAGCAAGTGCAAAACCCCTTTGTACTATAAAATATATTCCTTTTGGATGAGTAAGCTAGAAGATTCGTTTCTTGAAACGAATAAGCCGATGCAGCAGAATTGTCTGTCTGATGGCGTACACAGACACAGACCGCATCAGTGAGAAAAGACGGGAACCTTGTTGAACACAAAGTACCTAGACGAATGTCCATATTTGGCCGTTGAGGATATGTTCATAATTGCATATAAATTGAGAACAAGCTTGCGCAAAATCAATTTCATTCATCGAGAATCAGAAGACTGTCTTTCCTTACAGGTAAGCATCGTCTGTGTTCGTAAACTTCTTTAAAGTATGGTGACTTTTTAATGTTTGAGATTTTCACGGTCAAGTTCAGTCTAAACTCGATATTTTTGCAACATTTTTGTGAGTTCTTTCTATTTTATATTATAATGTAATGGAATGTTTAATTGTTTAAAAGAATTTATATTCGTTCGTATTAACTATTTATGGTATTTATTATTGGAAAAGACGAATTCGCTACCAACTTCATGTTTAGATTCGATTTGGAAATAAAATCTTCTTTAAGTACTAAAGAATAATATTTTAGTAACTAATTCCAAATTAGTATTCTATTTTAAATTTATTAAAATACATTTCTTCAAAACGATTGTTGCATTAAATCGCAACTATTGAATTTTATACTCTTTGGCTATCATGAATTTAGTCGAGATTTAATTATCTGTGTTATATTCTAAAATGCAGAAATTATACAAATGTATGAAGTTAAAGCTCGAAGGAAAGTTCTAACTTTATATGTATTTCTTGGATTTTAAATATAAAATTTTTATAGATATATCTAAGTTCATTCATCGAAAATCAGAAGACTCGGTCTTTCCTTACAGCGAACCGTTACCTCTCGCACGCCATTTTCCCCAAGGTGTAGCCGTATCTACACCGTTATGAGTGACACCTCTTTTCAGAGAGCCTGAACTCTTCTCTCTCTCTCTCTCTCTCTCTCTCTCTCTCTCTCTCTCTCTCTCTCTCTCTCTCTCTCCATGGGCAAAGACATTTCTTAAGTTATGAGTATTTCCTTCTCATAGCAAGAAATGAGAAGAAGGTTATGATCAAAATCTTATCTTAACAGTTCCGTCATTAAGTAATGTATGTTTCGACTTAAATGATATTAACATTGTGTTTCAATTATTCATGGCGAAATAGCTCAACAAATTAACTAGCTTTTTACAAAGGGTTGTGTAACGGGGGACTTTCAATTTTAAAGCCTCCTTAATTGATTTGGCGTTCGTTAACTAGGGAATGACCTCCCACGGTGTTATTGCCGAGTGTGGACGGATAGATGGAACGTTAACAGATAGCTGAGCAAGGTTATTGAAAGAAATAACAACTACGAGCCCCCTTTACCAATAAATAAAAATAAATTTAATCAATTAATACATAACTAAAATTTCACTTTCAACTAATACAACAGATTTACTAAAATAAATGTAATCAATTAATGCATAACCAAAATTTCACTTTCAATTAATACATGACCAAAATTTCACTTTCAATCCAACAGATTCACATTGATAGAATTTAGTCGCAGTGTTCAATTTACATCATATTACGAGTACTGAATTTAGAGTGAAATTCTACGTTCGACAGCATCACCTGGCGTCTGTCCCCTCTCGTATTGTTTCCACGTCAAATGCGTGCTCTTTTTGGTCCTCTTTCTGACCCCTGTTTATTCCGACCTCTCTTAGATGCGGATTTCCCCTTGACTCATCGGGTTTTCCTTTACTTATCTTCTCCTTTCCTTTCTCTCTCTCTCTCTCTCGGAGTATAAAGCTGCTTCCTTAAATACGAGAGTATTACGAGAGCTAGTTATGTTTCAACAATTATTTGCATATATATATATATATATATATATATATATATATATATATATATATATATATATATATATATATATATATATATACATAAACTCTCTCTGTTCGTATTCAGATTGGCGATTCACACTGCACAAATTCTGACATGATGTGATCTTAACAAATAACGGTCCTTACAAATTCCTGTATTTCGGTAAGATACACGCTATATTTGTACAAATGACCTTAGCTTGAAGTTCATTGCCCTCGCCGCATGGCAATTGATTAGAAATTACCACGTGTTCTCTACAGACACATGCGGCCGTATATACCAGCATACATTACTACACGTCTTATTTACATTTGACTAGTCAATTCTGTCCAATAAGATAAATGTTCAGTTACTTATGGCATAATATTCTTTAAATCTAGCTACAATAATCAATAACCTGCAAGATCATTTAAGCATTGCGAAATCATATATAAATATGCAATTGTCATTAACTCACGACAACAATATCATCGTACACAGGAAATCAATTTATGTAACCATAAAAAATATGACACATCTGCATATTAGGGTTAAGTTTTAAATCTCTATGAAATACTGCATATTTGAACATTCTTTGGGTTACATCATAAATCCCTATGAAAATACTGCACATTGAATATCTGATTACATGCAATCCGTCAATTCTATCAATGAACTAACTGTAAAATTAATAAATAAATTGCATACAACTCTCATCAATCGATGCCTATGGACTTGAATAATCGAGACATAGCATGAATCATAAGCATATCAAACACATTTGCATAAAACAAACAAAATGAAAGTAGAATATTATATTGAAACTAAAATTGCGTACCTTAATACTGTTCTTTCTTTATTCCCACACAATCGTGTGTCAAATCTATATAGCCTGTCGTTTTTTTTTTCCCAAGGCAGCTATCTGACCTTTCTTCGTTAACGAGGGAAACACAATTCTATTGTTCCCACGGAGTTAGACCTTTAGTCTTCTCACAAGGCAAGAGTCGAACTGAAGAATTCTGAGCAAGTCGGTACCCTAAATTCTAGTTTCCTAAAGTGTACGCCTTAATTCTTTACTGACCAATTGGAAGTAACTGTTCCTAAAATTCTGCCCAAATAATCACGTCTTTCATCAGATTCCACCAGCCTAAAATATGCTGCAATTAGCTTTCCTTTGAAGATCAATTATTTGACATAAAGTCCTCTCCCGACTGATACGGTTGTGAACTCTATGTACGTTGTGTCACTATACCATTACGATGACTCGGCCAAATTCTACTGAAGCTTAACGTAGACCCTTTTATGTTTCAGAGATGAAATAAAAGAAATATCAGTGAACTTTCTCAAGACCTTTTGGCTTGACTAAGCTAACTTCAATGCACAATTTATTCACATTAAGTTTCAATAAGTCTTCAAAATTCTCCACATTACAGGTTGTATCTGTCACGTATTAATGGTGAATATTACAAATATAGTTTTATTACATACGCATTTTATATTACACGGCTGATCAAGCGTGCGACAGATATATTTACATGGGGGATTTTTCCGAGATTGTACAATATTTTTCATAAAACACCAAATGCCCATTTTAAATTATTAAAGTATACTACTGAAACGAATGTGTGACGAAAAGGGGATATGCAATAAATACAAAACCACGTAAGTGTTATGTTCCGAGTCTGGGAAAGAACTCGTCCGATACGACGTAGGAACATATATATATATATGGTTTTTTAATCACATGCTTGACACGTGTCATGTGTATCAATGCAGTGGCCAACTGGAATGTTGCGAAACATATTCGAGCCAAATTCAACTTTCTCAAAAATTTCGCATAGAAACAAAACTACAACAAGAAAATAATGTTGTAGTAATTTGCTAGCGTATGTGTTAAGTATATATGTATTCTTTTGTAAGGTTGCTAATCATCCAACGATTTTCAGGTGCGCACTTCTTTCCTGTCTGAACTTTATGCAAATTTGTCAAGTCCATGAGTATTTCATGCTTTCTCTGATGTCCCAATTATACAAATAGTTTTGTTAGTAAATTGCTGGCTTCAGTTTCGACATTTTCTATTTTTATCAATAGGCTCTCGATTGTCAGCACGATGTCTTTAACAATATCAGCTGTTGTATAAGCTTAATCGTGCCACTTTCAGTTACAGGTGTTAGATTGCAGTTTATACAACAGTCACACATAGCAAAATCATGTCCTTTAAGGTGCAGGCCATTTACTTTTCGGGGTAGGACTGTGGTTTTCTTTTGAGCTGAAATATTTTATTTTATTATTTTTTTAATTAATTTGTTTTCAAGTATCACGGATGTAATATGTTGTTATATTGCTTGTCTCTTGCACTATTTCGTTGCTTCAGTCTTTCTCACTCCTGTCAGATTTACGTTGAATATATGAAATCGTTATCTATCCTAAGAGCTGAAAAGCTTAAAAATGACCCTGAAAGCAGTTGGGATTTAAATATTCCAATTTAAACTGGTTGCTTAAATTTGTCATTATCTAGCTTCCTGTTTATCATTGCACTGGTTCCTGAAGCTTCTGTTAGTGACCGTTCTTGTGTGTGTGTGTGTGTGTGTGTGTGTGTGTGTGTGAGAGAGAGAGAGAGAGAGAGAGAGAGAGAGAGAGAGAGCAGAAAATAAGGGGAGGCGACGGAGCCTTTGGAGTCTATCCTTCGCTTTCTTGCCAGTGTTCAGTTGTTGGATTTGTAATGTCATATACATATTTTCGTTTATCTTTAAACTTATAATGCACACGTGTGGACAAGAGAGTCGATCATAGCTGCTGCATTTCTTTAAATCAAATTATAAACGAATGGTTTGTTTATCGGTCTCACCTTTAGTACAGAAATATTGTTATTCTTGAGTAAATGGCCTCTTTGAAAAAGTTATCTGTGTGTGTGTGTGTGTGTGTGTGTGTGTACGCACGTACTCCGGCATTTACATACGCGCGTGAATGAATATATATATATATATATATATATATATATATATATATATATATATATATATATATATATATATATCCTTGTTTTGTATGGACTCCGTATTAAGAAAATTTTATTACATATTTCACACCTGAAATTTGTCTGATTTTCCTGTTTCATTGTTCAATCTAACACAAAAAAGTGGTGTACATCTTTTCGAGGTTTGGTTCTATATATTTGCATGGCTTACGAGTATGGAGGGGGATTACCGCCATAATTCTATGAGTGTATTTTCTATTCTTCCTTGATTGCATTATTGTAAATGGCTGCTTGCAAGTGCTACTTTCATAAATCTATCCATGTATATTGTATTCTCCATTGATGCAAATTGTATGTGGCAGTTTGCAAGTGCTACTTTCCTTCTGCGTTATTTTAAATGGCTGCTTGCAAGTGCTACATTCATAATTCTAGTCATGAATTTTCTATTCATTGATGCAAGCAGTAAATGGCTGCTTGCAAGTGCTTAGATCTACTTTCTTTCTGCGTCATTGTATCTTGGAATTTGCCAACTACTGAATTGATTATGTAGTTTGTCGTATTGCAAATGCTATGTCAGTTATTACAAGTTTAAATATTCTATTTTTAAACTTGCTATATCACAAGTTACACAGATTGCACCTTCTAAAATTATGATTACAATGTAGCATCAAGCACGTTGCAAGTTAGCATCACGGAAGTAGCATAAAATAATGCCTCATTATGACAACAGATGGCGCAGTGACACGTCAATTTCTTACAATACGACTACCCCCGCGACCCTAGCAACAAGAGGTTATACCACTTTACGGCATGTTTGGGCGTCTTATTTCAAATATCATTCGAATTATATTACCGCATTTCAGTCAGCTGATTTCTCAGAGTATCGACATTCGGATGAGAGGTGGCCTGCAAGAAGCACAAAACAAATTAAATGTATCAAACTGTATACAATTAGATGTATTTACACAATGTTATATTTCCGCTGACCCTTCCCACCGCATTTTTAGTTGGACATTTTATGGTGTAACACTCTACTTTACCGCTACCGCATGGTGGCAGAATAGGGTAGCCGCTTACAAGCAAGGTTTAATGACCTAATTTGTTTATATATTCTCATTCACAATGTTATCAATTTAGAGCATGTTTATTAATAATTTTAAAGCACTGCAGTGCAAATTCTGCTTTTTGTATCAGTAAAGACCTGATAAGGTTTGAATAAATTGCAGATAATTGCACCGCAAGGCCATACTTTCTCTTCTTTGTTTCACGAGAGAGAGAGAGAGAGAGAGAGAGAGAGAGAGAGTACATTACAGAGATGAGGATTGTTTATTCTCTCATCCCTATGAAATTAATTTTTACTGTTAATCTGCAGTTTACAGTGGCAGTTTATATATATATATATATATATATATATATATATATATATATATATATATAACAAGAAGTAAGGTAAATATTCAAATTAAACAGAATTCTTATATATGTATCGCATGGATGATCATGCAGTAGCCCTCCATAAATAGCCAGCATGTATTGTCACTAGTTGTCTGTGACAGGTATCTCATATCTCCAATTTCATTTTAAATCTCCAATTCCAGTACAACAGCAAGAGGCAAATGACTTGAAACAAGGACATCACATACAAAGCATATACTGTAGCATAGCTATATGCTACAAAAATATGAACTTATTTCATTATATAAGAAAATAAATTCTAACAGTACGAAACATATTTTCTATACCTAAACATAAAGAACATTTCCTTACAATTATGAGATGCTTTATTTCCACAGATATCAAACTGGAAACTACGTTTTTTTTATTATTTAAAATCGTATTCATCCATATATGAAGCGATATTTATAGTACAGACAAGATGATTGATTGTAAGGTACTTCACTGACAAAACGTCATACTCCTTTGGTAGCAATAATAAAAAAATATAATATATTGAATATAAATAATGTTACTACCGCTACCAGTAACCAGCTCAATTTTATTACTACCGCTACAATACAGTACCAAACTTGCTTGATACGTTTGGATATGAAATTAATATAGTAGTTAAAAAGATTAATACAAATTTTTACATGTATCTTCAACACGTGTGATTGTTTTCTGTTAGAAGTGTAAGACACCCACCCCCACATAATTTAGAAAAAAAAAAAAAACTTAAATTTTTTAAGGTCACTCACAGCTCAGGCTGTTGTAGCATCCATCCCCCACCTCTGCATAAACATCTTCATTTGTCTGTGATTTTATCATTATTTTATCCTGTTTATAATATAAGTTAATATTGTCATGATGCAAAAAATATCAGCACAAAATAACTATGCAATAAAGCAAAATAAATAAATTAAAACTATATACAGTTCTGTGTTTAACTTTTCACAGGAAATATTAGAGAAAAATAAATATTTAATGTAAACCGGCATTTATAAAACCAATATTGTTAGATGAATTAGTCTAAAACAAAAATTATCATACAGGTAGGCAATTAAAAGAAACAAAATTCCAGGATTGTCTTGTTACATTGTTCTTATAGATCTATTTCCCAATCCCTTTTGTTTTTCACTTTCACATGAATAAAACATGAATAAAGACCAACTTTTCACACAATTTGAGTTTGGATTGGACATACACTCATAACTGCAATATCTGAGGAATTAAAACTGCAAATTCTGGATTGGCCGAGACACAATTCCTTTTGTATACCACATACATTTCTAAATTATGTCTCAGGAACGGTCAGGTTATATTCCCTAGTGACTGTTCAAGAATTAACCCCAACAAACATTCCATTACTGGATTTTTATTCAATATATAGACTGTACAAAAATGCTCACTTTTTGGAGAATTTATTTTGTTGCTGGCAAGAAAATAAGTTCTTTGCACTTGCTATGAGCAAAAAACCATGAAAAGGATTATATTTTGTTTGCTAATTTGTTATTTCTAATGCTTTGACCTTCACAAAACTATTATATTTATGAACCTGAAATGAAATTTTAATTTGGGCCTGTTATCCCTAATATATGTTCCTCGGAACAATGGATACAGTAAATTCCATAATTTAAATGACTTAATCACTCAACAGAGAGTATTGGGGGTGGTGATTGTTGGTGGTGGGTTGATTGACGGATTGTACCTTCTTACAAGGTGTCCGCTTAATTGGGTTATCGTTATCTAGAGGGTGATCGCCTTCGGTGTTATTGCCCGGATCGAGTAAATGTTAATATAAAGTGTGAAACTTATAGGTGGAATAGACAGAGATCTGAGCAGATATATAAAACAGAATGACACGAACCCCCGTACATGAAAAATAACAATTTAATCAATTACATAAACAACCGTGATAATGCATTACATTAGGAAGATACACTTCTTTTTAAATAAATAATTCACCGAATTCCAAACACAAATATACTTATGTAAATAGCCGATGGGTTTTAAATGATAGAATTGGTTAATCATTGAATCGAGTGAACAATCGAAGTCATTGCCTTGTACAACTTAATAACCTGCTCATTTCCGGTTCATTCCAACTTCACTGTGGCTGTTCTTCTTGGTCCTTTCCACTTTTTCATTCTCCAAACTCTCTATTGTCTCGCCTCTTTCGTCCCTCGAACTTTGTGTGGGTAGGTGGATACGTAAATACGTAGATACGTAGATACTTGGAAGTAGGTACTTGGATACGTCAGTGGAGCTATTTCCCCTTCCAAAATAAACAGAGAAGCAACCTAAATTTCCTGTCAGATATCCTACTGGGATCATTACTGCCCTCTCGTTATGTCAGATATTGTCCTATCGGAATTCAAACAGATACCAAAGGTTATCTGGTCAAGCCAAACATGGCATACCATAAACAAACCTAGTTTCATAAGATTAATGTACTTCCTAATTGCTTTTTTCAACCTGACTCACATTAACATCACAAGAGACATAACAGTTCCGTTTTCGTCTCAATTACACAAATGAATGAATGAAATTCATTACATGGCTTAACTACGTTATTTCCAGCGAATACACACATTCAAGTCTTTAGCATATATGAAATCTCACTTCATGGCTTAACAACGTTAATTTCAGTCAATACGCACTCAAGTCTTTATCATACGTGAAATCATCTAAGGTCGGTGAATTCACACTGATTCTCGTAACTCATATCAACTAAGGTAAGGCATGAAATTCTTAGAATACTTATTTTCCTATAACAATCAAGACGACACATTCAAACAATTCATCAAACTTATATAAAGAAGATCATTGTACGGATTCAGATAGATGAACTCAACACAGTTGTACTCATACCAAGAAAATTGATCTACGAATTTAAACAAATAAATTCATGCAAATATAAGCAAATAAAGTAAGCAGATCGTTATATTGGTATCAACGGATAACCTGAGATTGGCGCAAATTACTTGTGGTTTCAAGCTTTGCTCGCTTCTACCGCCAAAATTGTGTCCGTCGACTTTCCAGACATCCGGTCCCTTGGATAATTGTTTTATGAGAAAATTTCTTTTAAATTCAACTCGGAGTGCCCTATATTTTCTCTTGCAGAAAAACGTAGACTGACTAATTTTTGCGATGGGACGTATTAAAACCAAGAAATTTCGTGTGGGAACCACGTCCCTTATTTAGCGTAACTAATCCGGATTAAATATATCTCTAGCCTTTTATAGCTAGGCGCCAAAATTGCAGTCCGCCTGACCTCTAGATTTCCTAATAACTGATTCTGGAAAATTTCAAATCTGACATTTCCGATACAAAGATCGAAGTTAACCCTATCCTTCCAGTCTGTCTGACTGTTAAATAAACGAAGGCTTAATTAAGAATTGCATACTCCCGCGACACAATCATTCAAAATCCTTGCAGTATAGCGATTTAAACATGCACCTGTACCCATAACTCTAATTAATCGTTCACCTGCCCAAATTAATGTCCTTTTTATAGATAGGCAGAAATTTGCACCCTTACAGAGAGAGAGAGAGAGAGAGAGAGAGAGAGAGAGAGATTCATAAGTTAGTTTCTTCACAGAATAATAGAAACGACTAGACAATTTCTGACTGCTGTAAGCAGAAAGTAATAGCTACTTTATCAGCATGCAAGATATTTAAATGTGAGTTATAGGCCCCCAAGTACTATTCCTCAGAGAAGACACAAGGCTGGGTTTCAGAAATTGAAGTCACACAAGTACCAGTTTGTTACTTTGTGAAAAATGGGGTCATTATGAGAAAATGAAGACCACCTGATGTACCTGCTGATGATGAGTGGTCAGTGAGCAATCAAACTGTTGTTCGAACGTCTATAGACAGGAAATTCATAGTCTAGCCCATAAAACTCCTTAAGCTGGTCATTTTGGTGTCGATAAGACTTATCACAAGATCCTGAATCATTTTTATTGGCCGAAAATTAAAAGTGATGTTTATAAGTACCATAGATCTTGTCACACTTGTCAAATGGTAGAAAATCCCAATCAGAAGATATCTAAGGCAGATCTGCAACCTATTCCTGCATTTGACCATTTGACAAGCCATTTAGCAGAAAAATGGTAGACTGTCGGTCCTTACATAATATCAAGTCCCTCAACCAGTATTTGTTGACTATAATGTGCGAGTCCTCAAGATTTCCATAGGCTATTCCTTTGAAGAGTATTAAAGCAAAAACTGTTCTAAAAGTTGGGCAATGTTTTTAACACTTGTTTGCCTCCCTAAATCTGTACAGTAATTATATGTTTGATTATCTCCAAGAATTTATGCATGAATTAGACATCCAACACTTCAGTTTTTCTGCCTATCACCCTGAAAGTCATGGGGCTAGCACAAGACTGTCTGAAAACACTCACCTACCCAGGATACATGTATACGGTTATATTGATTCAAACCTTAAAAAAGACATTGATCAGTAAAATCCTGCATTGTATAATTATCGAGTAAGATCAAGAGAGTTTTTTCCCCATGCTGGTGATTATCACCAAATGAAAGACCCTATGACTACCCCAAAACAGCAAAAGGATGTCCCAAAACACCCTCAACTACCCAGGATACATGTAGGCAATTAAATAAAATCAAACCAAATAAAAAGACAGTGATCAGTAAAATTCTACCCTGTATAATTATTGAGTAAGACCAGTAGAGCTTTTTTTTCTCTTGTTGAAGGAAAGACCCTAATACTGTCCCTCAACAGGCTCATCTACCCAGGATACAATGTATACAATTACAATAACTTAATGAAATATGCAGTTTTGGTACGCTCGCTCTCTCTCTCTCTCTCTCTCTCTCTCTCTCTCTCTCTCATCATAGATAATCCACTAAAGTACTTTTATACTGGAAAGAGCAACACAATTAGTCGGAATCATGTGTTACTACATTCATATTTCAAAAATTCTTTAAAATTTTTTTAAAATCTTTAATTGACAGAGAGCAGCTGAATAATTAAAACCCAAGGGAACTATATTTATAATTGTAAAATTCTTGAACTAATTTATTATTTTAATTGGTTTGATAATGGTAAGAATTACAATAAATAAAAGTAAAATCTCCTGTAACATTATGTCTTTTGTCTCTGATTGCAAACCAGTTTTAAAGCTGGATCTTTTTTTAAAATTTGTTTTATAAATATATTCAAAGGTTGATGTTCTGTACATTAACAATGTAAATTAAGTATTGGAAAACAATCGTACACTAAATCTAATACTTCTAATCGCAAGTAAACATTTTTATCTTGATACGAACATGATTTTCCACAATTTGATTATTTCGGCTTTTGCGACAAAATATGTTCCAAAATGAAGATTGTAATAAGAATAAGAAAACCTTAAGGAATGCTTAATATTTAATGTCATTTTACCTATAAACTCTTTTTTTTTTTATGTGATACTGATGTTGCTTTGAAATATATTATTTTCGCCGGAGCTTATGTCCAATAGTAGTCCGACAAATCAACCCCCCAAATCTGTATTGGTACTGATGGACGATATCAATATCATCGCGGGTGAAGGGCTGATTTATCGACCTAGCACAATAGCATCACAGAAACGATAGACGTCTGTAAGGTGCGTCAAAAATGGGTGACGTATAATACGATCCTTACAACCAGGGGCCCTCTGATGAAAGCTCGTTAAGAAGAGTACGAGGGAATATATCGTTGTCGTTTCTGATCCTCACTTTGCTAAAATAACTGATGTTTCCAAAGCAATGAGAGATATCACTAAGAAGTAGATTTCTTAAACGGTGAAAGTAAATACTTAAGTGCGTTAAAACTGGGGTTGAAGAAGAGGGACCACCCTGCTGTAGTGTATGCATTTTTGTTTTCGTAAGGTACTTTAAATCACTAAGATCTTCGAGATAAAAACTTCGTTGCTAACGTACACCTTAAAAAAAGGGACTGAAAGAGTTACAATGTTTATCGACACAAAATGAATGCCGTAAAGTTCCGTGGGGAGCATTAATTATTTCTGATAAAGGAAAAACTTTAGAAATTTAGAGCGTCCTCTGTTGTCATAATGCCATGCTAATCTCGAGTATGCCATTATGACAACAGATGGCGACACGAGTTGGACAATAGAGACGATAGTGATAAAACTTAGTATTTACATTGTTGCAAGGCCAAATCTGTATGAAAACAGCAGTTGGAATCATGTACTTGTAATATGGCGAGTTTACAAAAAGAATATACAACACTTATAATAACTAACACAGCGTTTGCCATACGACAAACTACAGAATCATTTCAGTAGTTGGCAAACTGCAAGATACAATGACGCAGAAGGAAAGTAGATCTAAGCACTTGCAAGCAGCTATTTACAGTTTGCATCAAGGAAGAATAGAGAATTCATGACTAGAATTATGAATGTAGCACTTGCAAGCAGCCATTTACAATAGTGCAGAAGGAAAGTAGCACTTGAAATCTGCAACATACAATACAATATACATGGATAGAATTATGAAAGAAGTACTTGCAAGCAGCCATTTACAATAATGCATCAAGGATAATTAGAAAATACACGCATAGAATTATGGCGGTAATCCCCCTCCATATACGAGAAGATAAATGTTGCCACGTCAGCGTTAAATTCAGAGCCATATGACTTTGTTCATTTAAGTACAAAGGGTTAAGAATACACACTACGTGCTATAAAGAGAAATTACTATGGTTTTGGATATTCCTAATGGACCAGCCTTTCTTTCAAAGTCATTTAATATCAAAAATGAAAAGTTTGGGGAAGTAGGTGTTACATTATGGCATGACTTTATCCACAACGAAATCTAGAACCGTTTCCTGATTATATTAACCACTAAAAATATGGGAATTTGAGGGATAAATGTTCTGTATTTAAGGGGGGGGGGGACTGAATGAGATAATGTTTAGTTCTGATTGATTGCAACACATTCATGTTGTCGATGATAAAATAAAAGAGAGCGGAGCATTGCGTACTGGAACAATTATATCTGTCTTAATCCTTCTTGCTGTTAATTGTTTTGTTGTTGTTTTTTTTTTCATTCCATCCATTCTGGAGACCCATTTGATATAAAATTAGAAACCAGTGCATGTTCGCTCATCGTCTGAACAATAAATGTGTAGAAAAACTTTAGTCAGTGAAGTATAAGACCGTGCTGTATATGTTGAACAATGGCCTTACATGCTGTATAGTTTATAGTCCGATAAATCAACCCACCCCGCCGCCCAAATCTGTGTTGATACTGATGGACGATACGTGGGTATGATTTCACCTGTTCATTAAAATGTACAATTTTTGCTGCATGCACATCTATCCAGAATACACGTGCGTACAGTTTAGACATTCACCGGTATTGGTAACAGCCATATCTAGCGCGAAATTCAAAATGGCCACAGGACAGAGGGTTGTGCTATTCCACGTGGATTTACAAGTCTCCAAAAATAGGATTTGATCTGGAAGTTGTATGTACATATCCCCAAAAGAACGCTTCAACCGACGGTAGCTCAACAGCCGCGTGAAATACCGGTAAGTATAAAATAATAAGTATAAAATATACACCGATGTGTGCGCGGACAAGAGTGGCAGCAGATTTTTGCAGGTTTTAATGAAGACGTGATATCATCCCCGAAACCTCCAGTCGGTATATCATTAGAGTGGAGGACTGATTTATCCGCCTATATACTTTATAGCTGTTGTATCACATTTTAGTTTCAATCATCATCATAAAGAACACTTTTTTTAGAATTATTAATAACATAAGATTTTTGACAGTAAGTTAGTGCGAAACATGAATGTGAGCGAAACGTTTTAAATGAAAACGGAAATAGTCGTCGGAAGTAATCAAACGAATCTAGTGGAAATATACACATCATTTAGTGCTACAAAACAAAAATCAATTGCTTTAATACTATCATCGACTATGGTGCACAATGTGTGCAAATGCACAATTTAGAATGTTTATGTTTAGGCAGTATGCGTGATAGGAGCTTTTTAGCAAACGTATCTATAATCCACAATTATAGGTAGCACAACGGGGAAATAAAGAAGTATTGGTTATTTAATGATTGTTTTCCTTCATTAAAAGCGGTCCTGGATAAAAATGAAATGCATATTTAAGAGGGGTGATAGTGCATATTTTATCTAAGTTTCGTCTGGATCTGATTATAGTACTACCCCTTTGATAGTACACAGCAGACGACAAAGTTCATGTGGCAAAACTGTCGTTGAAAATAAGATTCTCTGATTTTTCAAGTATTATTAATGGACGATGTACTGCTAGTTTCCTTTGTCACTTTAAAATGCTGTGTGTCCCCCAGTTTTAGAGAGTAGGGGACACAATGTCCCGTGCCCTTCGGATCAATTTGCAACACTGACCACATATACACTTACAAGATATATAAAAAATACAAATTAGTCCATTCATACCGCTAGAGAGGTAGTCCATAGGTTATAACTTGGAAACTGAGATCAACGTGTCCTTGCGTGCATCGTGAATGGTTCATTAAGAATTTTATACTTGTTACTTTTTATCTTTTTATTGCTGTAACATCCTTAGGTTTTATAATTTATCTTGTTTTACTCGTGTTTATACTTATTTTTGTTATTAAAGTTTTGTGATGGTCTTCATTTATACATGTTAGAAGTTGATCTTTGGTTGGCACCATATAGCCAGAATTGTGCGTATGTGCTGTATTGCGCTATTACATATACACTTACTATGGTGCATTCGATTATCACGAGCCGATAAAATTAGGTTTAATGGGGTATTATCATAAATGAAGTTTTATGAGGTTTTATCATAAAATGAGGTTTATGTTGAAAGTGGGGGGCTCTTGATACAGCAGTTTAAAATCTGGTTTCGGACATTGATCGATAGATTTTGGATTTATGTTAATACATTCTCCCACCATCGTCAAACCTAGATTTTTCTTTGTTGTCTCCAGTAATTCAATCAAAGTCGTGTCCATACATCCGTTTCTACTAATTCGTGTTCCTATTGGAAAAGGAATTTTTTTCACGTAATAAAGCAAAAACTTGAGCGGACTGGATCAAAAGCGTCATCTGCCTTACGTTTCTGGAATAGTCGGCAACCTCTGAAGGGTATAAAGTGGAAGTGGAACAGTAACTTGTGATAGACTGCAGTTTTGATACCACGTTGGATAACGCCCGTAACATATCTTACAGCCGATCATCCCCATTCAATCGTCTGTATAGAACCTTCGATAGCAACAAAGACTCCATTTCTCCTTCCAGGTTGTGTACAGCACAGAGTGCTGCTGCTTGAACAAGAGAAACTAGTTTTTCCTTGATAAGTATCACAATAATTAGTAAATTGAAACAGCGATAAGACTGTACATGGAATGCATGCAGTGCTCCAGGTTTCAGCTATTGAATTAATGGTGAAGCAAGCGTGTTATCGTCGCGTGAAAAATAGTTAAATGGCAGTTTCATTTGACTTTTATGATTGGCAAATATTAATTGGTCCCTGTGGCATTTCGAGTAAACCCGCCGCCAGGGAAGCTGTTGGTCGAAAGAGGTGAAAGGCTGTGTCGTTATCCTATATGAGATTGCGAATTAAGACCTTCAGACCCATTTAAAGGGCGCGTTATATCAGACATTAGGGATGGTAGTCAATAGCGTTCCTTAACTTTGATACGTGGCAGCACGGAACAAAGCAGTCAAACACTGCTCCCAGTTTACTTCCTGCTTCACACAAAAAATCGATAGCATCTTCATCTTGCTATAGAAGTGCCTCAGTGTTATTGATCATGGATGTTATTGTCGCCCATAGAGGAGTTAAAGAACAGAGTAGCAAAGAGAGATAGGTGGAAGAGTGATAGTCATCGAAAATGGAAAATGGAAAATCACAATCTTGTATCTATATAAAAATAGAATGCGATTTACTTTTACATAATTACTTTGTGATTTTTATCTATAATTATTTTTTCAACCGATACATTTCCCTTAAATTGTATAGTTCACGTACCATTCAGCGATTTGTTGTGAAGAATTAATGGGGTGGGGGCAAATGTTGTACATAAATATATCCATTGGACTCCCCCCACCCCTGCGGACGCGCCTTGAGGAATTTTTTAAAATTATTTTTTAATTATCTAGTGAGTTTAGTAATTTAGCTTTTACACGTGCCTTCATTTTCATGAAACTATCCATTTTCAATTTTATAAAAATAATCTCTTTTTTTCCTTTTTGATTATCTCATTTTCGTTGATACATTATCGATGAAAGTGATAGTGATTGTTTGCTATTGACTCGTATTTAAATGATGTCCTGATTCCATAAATACACTCTATGCCAAAAGACAAGAATAAGAATTCACGTTTTATTTATTGTTACTACTAGACCAACAATTGCAAAACTGTTACTTTTTTAATGCTATAAATATTCAGAATAAATATAATTTGTTTAATGTCAGATTTGATATTTTGACTTTTAATTTTATTTCAGATCCCAATAACTCTTTGTTTCCTTTTCAAATACAGGTTATTTTATGATGAGAAAAAGAAACAGTTTAAAATAATTTGACATGAGAATGAGCAATTTCATCAGGACTCTAAATAATAAAAAAAGTGGTGTCCTTTTGGTACAGAGATTTCTTTTACTTATTGATTAATTAATTTTATACTGTGACGGGAGGCACAACTTTTATTGAGGTTTTAAAAATAAGTTTCGGTTAAAACTGTCGGAGTATTATTATCTTTTTTATAAAGATTAAGTCTTATTAATATGGGTTTATTAATTTGATATTAAGCACATATATGTATGCTAGCCTTTTATGCAGAACAGACTCCGAGGGAGAGGATAAAGCTGAATCTGGGACTTTCCTCTCCTTAATAAAAACTGCGTGTCAGAAAATGAAAGTTAATAGCATTAATGTTGATGTATACTAGGTTGGCGTCAACGTTTGAGTAGAAGTCCGCAATGATTGAGATATACACTTTTTTTATTAACTAACGCTCTGATGGCCTAAGTGGTTAGAGCGTCCGACTCGGATGCTGGAAGTCGCGGGTTCGAATCCAGACGGAGTCATACCAGAGACTTATAAAAATTTTACTAGCAGCAGCTGCCTCGCTTGGCGCTCAGCATTAAGAGGTCAGGTGTTAGGATAGCGTGACTGGATGGGACATGATGCCGCAAGTCTGCGGCATTATGTCCCAGTGCTAGACGTCACCATATACTGCCACACTGCATACATCGTAGTGATATGACTCAGATTGTTAAAGCTACTTTAAAAAATCCAAACGCGCACACAAACACACGTTTTTATTAAATTGAGGAAAGGAGCCAAATGGCAATCTTAGTGTCTTCTATTGCTAACCTAGTATATCTTTGTATCGCCTGAGAATAAAATTAGACATTATTTGTTGTCAGTGAAGTACGTAGCATGAATCCTGCGTTCTTAAGGATAATGCAAGATCTAAAACTTTTTCTGGCACACGATAAAATCCAAGCTGGAACCAATCTCGGGACCGGGATTTTTGTGTCGCTCCAACTATTGGCACTATATCTTTCTACAATCTCCCATTCTGTGAATCTGTTAACAAAAGACTGTTTTAGATTTTATATATTAGTAAGGATTTATAAACCGAGAAAGTAGCTTTGTTAGTTCAACGTTCTGGACAGACCAAAAAGATGTTCTCCGCCTTTTTTTCTTCTGATGTTACTGGTGGTCCTTAATGAAAACGGTGCCCATCCCCCACCAGTCATGTCCGGATAAAAAGGCTGAGAATAACTTGCTGGTCTACGTTCGGGAGAGAAGTAGCCAAGTTTTGCTCCGCCTGTATGAATCGTCCGTGAAAGAAAAAAAAAAAAATAGTAAATAATAGCGCATGACGTCAATTAAGAATCTTTCACTGATGATGTACTGTGAAGCATTTGTGAATTATATATCGTATTTCACCTGAACCAGGCTGTCAGGGAATCTTGTGTCGTGTCTCTAAGCTAAATGCTGCAGTGCTTTCACATCGTCCCAAAATTACACTATAGGCATGAGATTGTTTCGATATAGGGCGAATAAATGACCTTGCCGTTATCATTTCAAACGCATGTGACTGTAACCGAATTTGTAACATAGGGCAGTATCTGTAACATTATATGTGCCCATGCTAATTATATTTATTTTGGTTCTCCATCTCGCTAGGAGTATTTCCAAATTTAATCGAAGTCGACTTTACGATTGAGAGAAGAGGACTTAAAACGTACGTAGATAAGTGGTAGTAGACACATTACGCTTATATGGGTGCGAAAACTGAATTGGCTTTTGCATCTCCAATGTGGTCGACTCTGAATTATTCAAACTTGAATGACAGTAGATCTTTGACCTTTGCATTCTTATTTCGGGAAAGAGTTCAGTCATTCCAATGCAGAATTTAAACTAGGAGAAGTGTAAGCATTTGTAAGTTTTAGTAGTCGTGCAATTCGTCAGTTTTTACTTTTCTGACTGGTCCTTTCTTGAAATACTGTCGCATGTATATACGTACGTATATTGAGATCTGCTCACGATTACGAACATGGAATTTTTTTTTAAATGCTTAATTAGGGGACTTAGTCTGAAGCAGATATAAATTAACGGTACAATCGCAAGGGTTCTCTCCACCGAGTAGTTATTCCCGGTTTCTGCCTCCACCAGATAAACTCGCCGCCCTGTATATATCCTATCATGTGCTGGAAATGGCAGTAAACATATATATATATATATATATATATATATATATATATATATATATATATATATATATATATATATATATATATATGGCATGATATTAAACACATCCGATATCGTAAAGGCCCCCTGATCAGTGCTATTAATACATGTACTAAATTTTCTTAATTATGGGTCACTCATATTTGTGACTTTACATCCAGTATAAGATACGAGAATGTCAAAAGTCAAAGATAAATTACTAGAACAGCAGACTTTGCATGTGTTTGCGTGTCACCATTTCGATAGAGAGATAAGAAAGCATTGAAAATCAAAATAAAAAAAATTTACTGGACCATGACTTACAGTGTATTATTTTACAAATTAAACTTAGTAAACCTGGCAGACTTGTTTGTTGCTTTACATATTGATTGACCTTTGTCCAAAATCAAGTTAATGATCTCCCTGACCAGAGACATTTATTTTGTAAACAACATATACATAGCTAATATTTCTCTTTGATTATATACTAAATATTCAAATCATTATAAATGGAGGTAACCAAGTTATTTAAATCTGAGTCTAGGACATCAATTTTCCACTTACAAATTCTTAAGCTTGTTGACAACTTTTAAGGTTTTCGTGAAGAGACTGGCATACATCCTGCCTCTATTATTATGTTATAGCTTCTGGTATCAGTCTTGCCTTAACATCTGAAGAAGAATCAATTTATTTCTTGTTAGTTTCTAATTTTAATGAATGTATTTTTTTGAAAATATTATTCACTGGAATTACAAAGTGCTCAATTATATTTTTGGACTAAAATATTAATTTTAAAATAAAATGAATTCAGACAAGGAAATTTTGGATTATATTATTATGATAAACCAAAAGACTTTTATCACATCGCCACATTCTTAGCCACTGGTACTTTTTGGCATGTTCGAGACTATAGACACATCGAAACGTTCAGTATTGGAATTTAGGTGTAATACCACTGGAATTCATTTGGAACGTCATACATTTTGACTTTTACGACTATTTAATTTACAATACTCTAATGTTAGTTCTTTCAAAATTTTCACTTTTGTTGTCTTGGGAAATAAGTTATTTGTTGAAGTTTACAAAACTTGTTGTTTTTCGCTTTTTCAGTTGCTTACTTTAAGTCAATAGAGTCGTAACAGGTTCTACTCGAACATTGAATGTGGCCGCCACAGCGGCCATCTTGAAAATCTTGTTATTGCAGCTTCTTCTGATGGTCATGTCAAAATGGATTTTTATTGAGAAACGAGGTGGAGGTGTGGTGGAAATAATTCTGGCCCACAATACCTTGAAAATTTCTTCCTTTGATTTATAGAAGAAAAAAAACAATCTATTATATTCATTATATCCCGTTGAAGAAAAAATATCCCTGCTGGAAAGGAAATCCCAGTAACCAAACTCCGACGAATTCAGTGGTCTAGCTGACTCTAAATAAAACCTTTTCTAATCCAGTGTTCAATATGGTCACCACGGTAGCCATCTTGAAGCCTGTTGTTATTGTTACTACAGAATAGAAAGTCATATCAATCTTGCGTTTTCTCCGAAATATTTCGTATGATGTCATCTTGTACTTAAATGAAAATGTACCTATCCGCCATCCAGTATGGCCGTCATAGCGGCCATTTTAAAGGTCTTGTAATCGCTACTCGACTTATCTCAAAAGTCATATCGATATTGTGTCTTTATCAGAAGACAAATAGTGCCGATCAGACCTGAAATATGGGCAGCCATCAAGAAAGTCTTCTTTGTCATTACTCCTTCTAAAAGAAAAGACATTGACATGGGGTTTTCACTAAAAGACTTTATCTGTCTTACACCGCAGTCTTGTCAATGTCATATCATTTACCTTTGAATGCAGAAATAACAAGGTAAATAAACAAGACCATAATTGGTAAAATCACAGTTGTTGAAATCTTGTTTAAAGATATTACTCTTAGAACAGTTCTTTTATGATCCACACCCCAACAGTATACATTGTATCAGTCTGTATATAAAAGAGAAGACTTCTTATGGTGTCTAGTCGGACTTGAATAAAAATTGTGCCGATTTGATGCCCAATATGGCCGCCTATCTTGAAGATAAATATCTGCTCAGATGGAAAGTCATGTCAGTATTGGGTTTTCACCAGCAAACCTCTCATGACGTCGTGTTGCTACTGAATGTTTGTGGCTAATTATGACATAGTTCATCCTGAATGAAAATAGTGTTGATCCGACCTCATTTAGGGCTGCCAAAATGAACATATGAAAAATCTTTTCTGTATCTATTCTAAATGGATGATCATATCAATATGGGCATTTCACCAAAAGTCTTTAAATGGTGTGTCCAAAATGAAAAGGTGCCAGTCTTAAATCCAATATGGTTCTCACAGTGGTTAAGTTGAAAATCATATTGCTCAAGAATATCAGAGATGATTTTAACGCTCAGAAGTTGGAAAAAAAAAAGAAAAAAAAAAGAAATGGTCCTATCTTGAAATTCTGGAAATTCGTTTGGGACAGCAGAACGGTAGTTCCTTTGAGGAACTCTAGTTGAATGACAACTCACGTGTTGAGTGATCGTGTTTTTGTATGTTTGTAAGTAAGTTTTTGTATATTCCCACCCCATTTCATCGGCTATTAAATGTGTGGATATTGGATTGTAGATAATTTAGTGTTGGCAGCCCTAACATCATATTGGATAGTAATTTTGAGTATCGGTCGCTCCAGCATTGTGTTTATGACATAATGTGAGTGTTCGATGATAAATTACTCGAAATTGGATGGTAAATAACCTGGCTTTGGTCACTACAAAAGGCGTGTTGAGTGTATAATTCAGGTTTTGGATAGTAGATAACTGTGTGATATGGTTGGAAGTGTGGTTTTAACATTACATGCCTAGTTAGAGAGGATATAGACCATAGTGCTAAACATATGGGTATTTTTAACATACTTTTCACGTTAGATGACATAAAGATCCATAATGTTAAACCTATGGACTTTTTTAAAATTGCATTTTAGGTTAGAGTTCATAGAGACAAAACATTATAGTGTTAATCTTAAACTGAAATAATTAGAATTAAATATTAGTCCAGAATTGAGATATATTCCTTGCTGAAATGAGGATTTTCACATATCGGTTTCAGTGGACTAGACTTTACAAATTTGTTTCTCAACCTACATCCTCTCTGAGCTTTGACTACTAGCGGAGTTGACAATATATCTAGTTTAATGTTTAGAATTAATAGAGATTTAAAACTAATACATATTTTATTACAAGTGATGTGTAAAATTTTTATTTGTACAAATTATTTTTATTAGTAAAACCTTTTGATCTTAGGATATACCTAAAGTTTGTGGGTAATATGTTCGTGCAGTAGCAAAAAAGTTTCGCACTTGTGAGGTTTGAAAATGTACTATTTACAAAAAGAATAATTGTATCCTCTACGACATAGACATTTTAACCATGTCACTTGAATACTGTAAAAAAAAATGCTGATTGGTTTGAACATGTTCAGATGGTCAGACGACGTTCATGTAATGGACAGTTTGGTGCAGCACATTCAAACTCTACGTCCTGAGCTGCGAGAACGCATTTTGTTCTACTTTCTACAGATCCAAGTAAAACGTAAAGAACAATTGCTTCTGAAACGGCATAAACATTTTAATCGTTGGTATCTGAAAGTTATGAGAAGGCAGATTTCTTTGAAAATGTTCAACTAGTCACTCATTAAACAAGTGCGAAAAAAAATCTAAGACTTACTATATCACGGTTCTATCATCAGTGTTACTTCCAATTCCATGGAAGAAAGTCAGTGACACTGTTCCAGACGTAATGGATTACTAACTACTATTAAAAGAACTGCTTCCACAAGATGAGAAGATTCCGTTGAATTACTTATGTCGTGTCTTGTGGGTGCATTTATTTACCAACATATTTTTTGTGTGTGGCAAATTTATGTATAGTACTTGCAAAGACCCGACAAACATTGGGACTTAAACTGTTGAAACTTAACACTGTAAATATATACCGTCGTTCTGTATTTTCTGGGAGTCATTCTTGGGGTATTTGGAATGTGGAAAAAATATTCAGGAGTTATCAAACTACATTCTTGTCCGATCTTAACCCTCTTGGTCTTATACTGATAGATGGTGTTGGACAAGGCTCAATTATCTCATCTTCGAAATCGCTAGTGTGAATGTATGCCAACACTTCTTGGAGAGTGTTAGGTGACCCAGAACGTCGTTATTGTTCGAGTTCTTGTTTCTCCTTGGAAATATTAGATTGTTTCACGAAAATAGATGATTCAACTTTAAATTAACTATGTCAGATCATTCTACCTATATCTAGAGAACACGTTAATTTAGCTTTCAATCTGTGAAGATAGAAGTCACAACAGATTACCTTTCCTGTCGGAGATTAACAGAACGTCATTCGAAAGTGTACTTCCATCACGATTTGATTATTCCTCTCAAGGTCAGAGTCAAGATACTTCCTACATCTGTCAGGAAAAAAGACATTTGGCTCCAGAATGTCCACATCGTCAAAGAAAAGTAACCTCTAAGATGGGAGCAAAAAAAAGGGAGACAAAAGTAAAGATACCTGTTATCAATGTCAGGACAAAGGAAAGAAATTAGAAGAAAAAACAGAGACATTTAAAAAAAAGGTGGACTTGTGTGATGTTTTATAAATGTGATGTTTTATAAAATTTCATTGTGATTCGGATTTCACTAGAACATGCGAAAGAAAATATAACTGTACATTTGTCTTGATCTTTTCTTTTAGTATGTGCAAGATTCTGAAAGACCTTTGCAGACAAAATAAATTGCATGTTGGATAGTAAGTGTGGGGTGTTGGATGGCAAGTGCAGGGTATTGGAAAATAGATGACTAGGTGTTGGTCACTGCCTTTTTTCGTAGGTCATTAATTGTGGGGTATTGGCCACTGCAAAGAGCATGACACTTTTAATTATGTATACACATCTTTGGCAACGTTTAAAAACGAGAGTACACGAAATTTATAGTCTTATTTTATAATTTGCAAAATATATTTTGGGGCAGTTTTTAAAATTATCCAGGCATTTTATCAGTCTTCGTTAAATTCAGTATAATTCTTTTTATTCTTTAATTTGTAAAACTAAATATATGTTAATTTTAACATTTTTCACTTTTTAAACAAAACGTTTTGCAATTTGTAAAGCAAAATCTGAGATCTGATTGAAAACAAAAATGGGTTTACTGCTCCGTTAGCCTTACCCTTGTTACTTCTGCTCTAATTTTGTCTCTCAAAATAAAGTTGACATGTCAAATATGGATGGCTTTTTGCAATCGAAACTAAAAGAGCACAATCTAATATTACAGAGAGAGGGGCATGTCTTCTGTGTTCATTTTGATTGTTCTTTTCGTTATTGTGGGTGCGGTTACAGTCCACCTAAAAAAAAGCTAAAATCCCGTAGCGATAGTAGCCACACTAAGTAAATCATTTTCATCTTATTGGTTGATTTATTTGGCCCAGTAGTGGCTCAACTTAATTGAATACCAGCTTGTGAATGCTGCACCTCCTCTTCACACCATCAACCAAAAAGTGTTGAGCAATGAATTCAAACATAATTAGGCATGCATTTTAGACAATAGTGATAACCTGCAGTTTTGTTAGTGAACCTAGTTAAAGCCATATCCATAGATTGAACTAAAAATGTACCATTTTCAAAGGTATCAGTTATAGATTGAACTACAATGTTATCATTTTCGAAGGTATCACTTATAGATTGAACTAAAAATGTATCATTTTCGAAGGTTTTATTTATAGCTATAGATTGAACTAAAATGTACCATTTTCAAAGGTATTATTTATAGCTATAGATTGAACTAAAATGTACCATTTTCGAAGGTGTCAGTTATAGCAAGGATTGAAACAAAATATACCATTTTGAAAGTATCAGTTATAGCTCTAGACTGAACAAATATTTACCAATTTTGAAGATATCAGTTTTAGCCAGATATTGAATTAAAATGTACCATTTTCGAAGGTATAAGATATAGCTGTAGATTGAACTAAAATTTACCATTTTTAAAGATATATTATAGCCGTAGATTTAACTAAAATTTTACCATTTTGAAGGTATCAGTTATAGCTATAGATTGAACTAAAATATACCAGTTTCGAAGATATCACTTACAGTGATAGATTGAACTAAACTGTACCATTTTTGAGTGTATCACTTATAGATTGAACTAACAATGTACCATTTTCAAAGGTTTCACTTATAGCCATATCCAAACATCGAGCTAAAATGTATCATTGTCGAAGGTAGCAGCTATAGCCATAGATTGAACTAAAATGTGCCATTTTCTATAGTATTGGGATTACAATGCAGATTTTTTCATGCAAATAATGGTAATTTTTACAATAACTATTACTGAACGTTGTATGTCAATATTTAAGTAACAATAACTTGTATCACATTTTTGACCACAAAGAACAGCCCAACAAGCGGAGGTGTTGAAAAGTACCTTCCTACAGTCGATGGACACTGAGGTTTGAACTCTCAACCCACAAGCTAAAGTGTCGGACACTAATGACTGAGGTATCCCATTCCTCAAAATTGTGTCAGTCTTTTTTTTAAGGATGGCAAAAACATTATAAAGGTCAAATGCCTTTATTTTAAATGGCTCCTTCTCAACATTTTGAAACCAAGTCTGGATTAAGCATTGGAAAGATTACACTGACTTCCTGGAAACTCTTGTGATTTGGGAAACTACAAATACTAGTATTAATTTAAAAGTCAGCATACGGTCATAACTGCATCAGCATGTCGAAAAGCTAAAGTTGTCGAGCTGAATTTAGCTGTTGTTTTGTTATGTTTATTGTGCTTTTCAAATTTAAACATTTATATTTCAGCCGTAACAAACATAGTTTGTGATGACGGACATGGTTTTAACGTCACAGCAAGGGTTGGAGACAAGCACATCAATTTGGTTTGCCGAATTAACAGCACTGAAACTGTCAGCTGTAGCAGTGTCACATGGTTTATCCAGAACCTCAATATCACGAATGTAGGGAGGATTAAAGACGATGTCTATGACATCATGGAAGCTAAGTGCAGTGTATGTAACATTTGAACAGGAAAGAAAAAGAATTGTCTGGTTTCTGTACCTTATCTTCGTTGAATCTTTCTTGTTTTTTCACTTAGACTGAGCAATGTTGACATTCATTCATGAACGCCAAAGTATTTTTTTTCTCTTTGGACTTTAAAAAAAATCATTAAACCGTTCAGCGGATTAATCGAGGAAATCCCAAAAGGTGAACCTTCTTATAATTTTTTTCCAACACAATAAGGGGGTCACTTGTCTTATGTTTTTGTATTCTGTTTTCAAGAACAACTGATTCCTGGTGTTGCTAAAAGATGGGGTTGTTTTTCTTCAAAAAAGTGAAGTTAATAGGTCAGCATAAGAAGGTCAGTATCAAAATGAAGTTAGTAGTTCAGCGTCAGTAGATCAGTCCAGCAAGGTCTTTAGTAGCAGACTATTTTTTAAGCTTCAGTGATTTTAAATATACATATATAGTGTTTTAATTTTGCATCTTTAAAGCAGACGTGCCAGCCATTACGATATTGCTGTAAGTCTTACGAAAATTACCTTTAAAATACGGACTTGCAGCATAAAAGAAAAAACTAGGAAAAAATGATCATTGCCGAAAAATCCGGAAAATTTGTTCATCCGTGTTTGATTTGGATCCGGGTTTCATCTTAGAATTAGTACATTAGTCAGGGAACCAGACAAACTTTACAGCAGCACCTCAGATGCTTTAAACTGCACCTGTTAATCATAGAATTTTTTTTTTTTTAAAAATGGCATCCCAGCAAGCGATGCATGTTTAAGACGGAAAGGAAAATAAGCCTCTTGAAAAGTGTTAATAATCAACACAGAAAAATAAAAAGAATATAAAGATTCTTGTGAATAAAAGCTTGAAGGGGACACAATTATGTTTATTGGACATCACATGCCAATTTGAGTATGACTCGTGGCGGGAAATATGATTGCTGTCATCATGTGAAATGGAAAAAGAATTTCCAAGAATTACGTCAAGTTGAGAGACAGCAACAAGCCATTGAGCTGCATAGGGTTTGTAACTAAACTTCTTGCAACTGTACTAGTGGTAAATAAAGTCTACGCGTACTTTACAAACTTTTAAATGGAACATAATGTTTATCGTCGCTGCATGTTTCAAATGCCGAACTTTTAATTACGTTTTCCAGCTTTACAATAGCAGTATATGATATTTTGTTACACCTTACTGAAAACTGGTCAGACTTATCGAAAAAATCAACTGCCTTACTGAGACGGATTCGTCAGGGTTGGCAGGTCTGTTAAAGAAGCAGATTTATACGGCCGCACGATTCACCCCAAACCACCCAAATCCTGCCCAAAACCACACAAAACCTGCCCACATCCACTAGAAACATGAAGTAAATTAAATAAAGCATACTCAAAACCACAAGAAAACCTTGGAAAGAGTATGATTTTGTAGAAACAGACAACAAAATATGCTGCATTTATTTTTGATATTGGTTGTAAACATTGAAACAAGGGAGATATTGCAGTTACAAAAACCTTACCCAAGTTAAAGGTTCGGTCTATTCCAATAACGCTTTTATCCTGTCGTGAACAATTTTTGATCAAGTCTAAAATTTGTTCTGTAGTATACAGTACAATAACCGGGCTTTATCTTTTTGTCAGAATCACTTCCTGGACATAGTCATATGTGTGAAGTTCACCTAAAATTTCTATTAAATCATCGGCTAGATTTTAATTTCCTGGTTCAGATGTTTTGATTTTCTTTTCTCTATAAATTTCATATATGTACTCATGTTTTTCACCAACTGTATACATGTTAGATATCTCAGTCGAGTTGCAAGGTCTTCATTGCCAAAGAGTAGTATAGAAATAGCATTATGCAGGCAATTCCCATCACCTGTGGTTGTTACGGGATTACCAGATACATCGTCGACGTAGTTGACCATGATGTATGCGGCGATGGCTTAAAAAGCAGTTCTCTATCAACAGCAGCGGTCAATTTTTCTAGGTCTTTTGATCTTGCAACCTAAAAATGATATAATATTCTACAAATAAAATTACAATTATAATGAATCGATGTGGTTCAGTCATTCATGACTTGAAGGTGGCATAGGGCTCAAATTTTCCTCTAAAGTACTCCAATTGTAATTCTTTCAAGGAACCCACACAGTAAAGCAGTTTTGATAGTATTAGTAGCTACATTCACTTTTCACACGGGCTACTTGGATTCACTTGGTTCGAGTCTTTGTAGACTGGCACAATTCTGTTTTCCAACAGTACACAGGTACTGATCGAGTTTAGCGCACTTATGGGGATGGGCAGAAGGCATTCAGAGAAAATATACACTGTTATCCAATAAAGAATATGACATCCGAAAAATGTTTCACACTTTAACAATTAAAACACAATTACACTGCAACATCTGTTAACGATACAACACAATAGCTTTAAATAAACCACTAAACAGCTTATTGTTTACTATACTTATTATTAATAATTGGAATATTAATATTGTTACTGAGTCGTGACAAAATACTTTGGATTAAGACTTTTATTCTTGGTCACTTTAAATTGATCCACAAACTTAAAATGGCACATGTTAATCAGTTTGCTAATTAATGCAGACAATGTATACCTTTGAGATTGCGGATGCTGGCATATAATCAAAAGTTGATTAAATGATTCCTCTTTGAACAGTACTGCATGAACAGATTTGTGTAATAATGTAAAATAGTCAGGAACCGCTAAAAGTGTGGAATAGTACTAATTACATGCGTTTGATTTTGCCAACAGCGGAAGAGTAAGTTGTTACTGTGTGTAGCCTAGTCACTTCTTCTCATCATATACCACAAACATCAGTAGCAACAGAAAAGATTTATATTACTGCTAAAGACACTATTGATTATGATGAAATAAATCAGGACATGTATATGTGAAATTATGTTCTGTATTTGTACTAATATATATATATATATATATCTTGTTAAGGGTTTTATTTTTCGATGAAAGTAACAACGAATATATGATTATGAATGTTAATAAATATTTAATTGACACATAATTTCAAAGAATACACGTGCAAAATTGAATGAAGTATAATATTTTCTATAATCATCCGATTTTGAAAGTGCTGATTTCGGAAAAGTTTACAGTATATTTTTATTGATGAAATGGAAAGGTTTTTAAAATGCTTAAAAAATCTGAATGAGATAGCTCATATCTATTTTGTTTTGATTTCGGCTAGAACTTTGCTAATAACTGTATGATGTAAATTTACAAGCTGAAAATCATTTTACGTTCTGTTATTATGCATGCTAAAACAGTACTAACGACTAACATAAATCAGTTGCTCCATTATTTTCCTTTTAATAATTCACATCGTCTGAATCAACCTTTAATATGGACCAAATCAGCCACGGTCTGAATCAGCCATGATGCAAATCAGCCAGCGTTCATCATTTACATGTGATTTACACTAACATTATTAAACTTTATAGTTGTTATAGAGAGATATTTTTCTTAACACAAGAAAGTTTCCCCTAAATGCTGGACACGTCATTTAGAGTTGTAAAGATACATGATTGAAATGCATATGTTTTAATTATTGTATTCTGTTCTATCGGCTTCTTTCATACATGTAAAAATATTTATAAAATCATGCACATGTTATTGTTGTCATCCTCGTTAATATGTATGGCACACTGATGGTCCGTTTTTACTTCACAATGAGGCTGTTTATACTTGGAACGTATTGACTGGGTTTGCCTTTGACTTGATAACCAGCATAGGGGATCAATCCAGTAACATCTGTCTTCCTTTTGTCATTTCCATCCGATGTCAATACTAAATGCGGCATAATTTATCGTCTGTTTCAACAAGATAGTACTCTCTCCAATGTTTTCTTGTGGTTTTGGGCATGTTTCATTTGATTTAAATAATGTTTGTGGTGGATTTGGGCAGGTTTTGGGTAATTTTGGGTGAATCATGTGGCCCAAATTTATAAGAACTGTGAATAAGCAGAGACATGCCACTGAATTTAGCATTCCTCCTCACAGTATCTGGGTTGCTGAAAGATGAAAACAATATTAATATTAATTATTTTTGTAGACTAGGAGGTCTAATATACACACACACACGAGAGATACATAGGTAGGGTCTACGCTATAAAATATGGTAGGTAGAGAGCTATTGTCTATTCCATATATTAATGTAGGTAGGCATGTAGGGTCCACTCCGTATAATACGGTAGATAAATCATTAAGGTCTGTTCCTTATAAGAAAGTAGGCAAGCAGCTAGCATCTGCTCCATATAATAAAAGCAGATAGGGTTACTGTATCATCTCCCTACACGTGGAAATGGAAGTAACTTTATATTCTTTGTTTAATGATCACCGTCTTTTTATAGTACCCATGAGATACTAACAGATTTACAACCCCCTGGCAGAACTATTATATATTGCATATGATATAAGATGAAATTTTTATTTAATATACAATTTCCCCCAATTATTTTAGTTAAAATGTTGCTTCGTACCATTAATATGAATAAAAAAAACTAATGACAACTTCCCGTGTAAAAGGTACATAGCGGAAGTATTTTGACATTTATCTTTTTCTCTCCTCTCAGAGACTAAATGAAACCATCCTTTCCAGTACCTTAGAGATATATGACGTAAATGACAACCACTTCAGACAGTACGTGATTTCTGTGGCTAATCAAAATCAGACAGTTATGGTTTACAGGAAAGGTGAGCAAAGGGATAAGCTATTAATAGTTCGAAAATATTTATACATTTTTCAGGAATGGTTTTCTTAAGTTCTTCTTCAAATACATTACCCAATCATAATACCATAGAAGGACTACTGCTACCTTGCAAATCCAGCCCTCCCAGGCTAAACATCTATTAAGGTCTCACTGGACAGTTTATCTGGTGAATTTTCATCCTACAGTGACCTATTGCAGAAAAATGAGAATGATTTTACACTGAAGATGCAAATAAAAACAAACTAATGATTTTTGTAGAAAGCATGCATGTGAGATTTTGACTGCGGCGATCAGGTTAATTTCTTACACACCTGGTGGCTTTTATACTGAACCAACACTGCCACCAACCCCTCTTTTCTACATTCAGTTTTGACAGCAAAGAGCTATTTTGACTATTTTCCTGTGACAAGGCAGCTAAAAGAATCAGTATGTGCCTTATGCATGAATAAAGTTTACTAGTACTATAACAAATTAGCATACTGTTCATCACCCCTCAACCATCTCAATTTTTAGATATTTACCTCTGTAGCAGACATTCATAAATACGTAAGCCAAGTTGGCTGTTCATTTGCAGCCCAAGTTACACATTTGATCTCCAGTGCTAGTCTAACTGTGACAGGCAGTCACCAAACAAGCCAACCCATTTTCAAGCTTAACTCAAAGTATATCTAAACCACATTACAGATTTAGCTTCTGTTTGAATTTATAAATGCTAGGATTATGATAATTAGGTTCATGCCTTCTACCTTAAAAATTAGGGAGGTGTCAAAATACGAAACTATCCAGTGAGACCTTAAGAATTTATATGACAGTCAGATTAGGGGAAATGCTTTTTAGTTTCAAAACTTTGGGCAATTCTGAATAAAACAACCTCAACGTGTGTAAAATTCACAATCATCTGTTTCCTGTGTTGTATGGCAGTTGTCGATGATTAAGAGCCATGACATAGAGCAACAGCTTTCTGACACCTTCATACTTTCATTTTACTTTACACATTTAAACCTACAATTTCCTAATAACAAGTCAATGTCATCATCATTTTTCATAGCTAATATATCCTGTAGTGTTACTGCCTGGTGATATCTGTGATATCTCGCACCATGAATAGTACTATTTATGAAATCTCAAAATGTAGTTAATAAAAGATGTAAAAGAAGCCAAGCTAATTCTCTTGTAAAATAACTGCAAAATGTGCATGCTAAGTACTTAATAAAATAGGAACGATGCACAGCACATATAAACTGACCAGAACTCTTTCACTGATTTCATGAAGAAGATCAGATCTATACTAGAACAGAGAAATCTGATTCAGATTGTAAGGGAGGCAACTCATCAGGTAACATAAACTGTATGGACCAATCTTTATAAACTGAACCACACCATTTGGGAAACTTAAACAATGAAATTCTATACCCAGATTCATCCCATCTGTTGATAAGACAATATGTATGGATAATGTATTTTAAGAACACTAAGAAGGTCCCCTTTGCATCATTTTCACATTGGCCAGCACATATTGTTACTGAAGCTGTTGCTATTTAGAGAAATTTGTTTTGCTAGTGATTGTAACCTGCATAGAATCAAATCTAAAGCAAACAGAAAATCATGCAAAGTAAAAAAGGGGAGGAGAGAAAACAAAATGTAGAAAGGAATATTCATTTCACATAACTCACCAAAACTCCAATGAAACTGATGCAGATACATCTGCTCCTGTGAAAGCTCCACAACAATTGATGCGGCTGACTCCCAAGGAAATCCTTGACATTGTCCTGGCTAGCAATATCACTTCGGCAGGTGTGCTTCCATACACATTGAGGTCTACAAGAAAATAAAACCCTGAACTTCTTATATATAGGTCATTATAACTTAAATTTCTGTAAATAAGATGAAATCTATGTATTGAAACTTTACATCATGAGTAGACATATATATACAATCATTAAGTTAGGAAAATATATAATGAAAATACTGAAAATATTGATAAACTGAATAAGTATGTGAAATACTTCAAAGTAAACCACCTTGCATGAAACTTATATGGCTTTTGTTGTTCATTAGAAGAATGGATCAGAAGTAATACCTGGTAACTCTAATAGTGTTGAGTTAACTCCCTTCTTCTACTATGATTAAGTGCTATCAAATCTATAGTGGATGTTTGGAATACCCAACTATGTCAGATTCAAGACATGGAGGTAATAAGGAAAGATTTATGGCACAGTGAATCACATTTGACAAGACTGAAAAAATGACACCGGTTCTTAAGGTCCCACTGGACAATTTGTCTGGTGAATTTTCATCTGACAATGACCTATTGCACAAAAATGAGAATAATTTTACACTGAAGATACAAATAAAAACAAACTAATGATTTTTGTAGAAAGCATGCATGTGAGATTTTGACTGCGGCAATCAGGTTAATTTCTTACACACCTGGTGGCTTTTATACTGAACTAACACTGCCACCAACCCCTCTTTTTACATTCATTTTTGACAGCAAAGAGCTATTTTGACTATTTTCCTGTGACAAGGCGGCTAAAAGAATCAGTATGTGTCTTATGCATGAATAAAGTTCACTAGTACTATAACAAATTAACATGCTGTTCATCACCCCTCAACCATCTCAATTTTTAGATATTTACCTCTGTAGTAGACATACATAAATACGTAAGCCAAGTCGGCTGTTCATTTGCAGCCAAAGTTACGCATTTGATCTCCAGTGCTAGTCTAACTGTGACAGGCAGTCACCAAACAAGCCAACCCATTTTCAAGCTTAACTCAAAGTATATCTAAACCACATTACAGATTTAGCTTCTGAGTGAATTTATAAATGCTAGGCTTATGATAATTAGGTTCATGCCTTCTACCTTAAAAATTAGAGAGGTGTCAAAATACGAAACTATCCAGTGAGACCTATAGGTAAAAAGCTTAAAGTTATTTGCCAACCTTGGAGGCAGTTAGAGTGATCTCCCTTGATACAGCGCTTGGTGCCAGGTTTGGTCCCAAGTTCCGCGAATATTTAAGTTACTACTTCCACTTTTGTTGAGTAGCATGCTCATTTCAGATAGAGTGGCCTTGGAAGTTTTCTACCTTAAGCAAGTTGGATGAGTGTCATGTTCGAATGGAGGCATACACCATCTATAAATTTACAACTTTTCTGTTTGTTTCCTCGACTACAAAGTTTCTGGCTTTTCAGTGTCGTTACATTGCTGTCCTCGCACACGTAGGTATCCTTGGTACCTTTCACGGGTCGCGATTGCGTACCCACACATTGCTATAGCTGCATTTAGATAGATGCAGTCTGGTTTGTGATCTAAGAAACTCATATAATATCGCTGTATAATTTCCGCTAAGGTCAGATACATACAGGCAAGTTTTGTATATTGGCAGTTATATATGTGACGCGCTACTGAGTTTACCTGTATAAGCTGTCGTTTGGCCTTATTGTTAACATTCTTACAATTGATATTTTATCTTCCACTTTGTAATTATCAATAATGACCCTTCAGTGTAGTTTTATGTGCATGTGTGACGTGTACTGTAGAAAACGTGGTTATATTGTTATATAGTTTCCTCCGTGGTATGTTACATTCAGGTACGTTTTCTATGCATAGTTGCCAGTAGCTTCTTGATGATCGGTGTTCTTTCCGGGGTTTTCCCGGGTTCTTCCTCCAGCATTTATACTGGCTGCCATATATAGCCTATCTTCTGCTGAAAATTGACATTAAACCCTACAACAACAAGAACAATTATGCATGGTTTAGACATCATGTCTTCTTGATTGTTACTGTAAGTGACATTTCGGTGATTTTACTTGTATAGGCAGTCTTTTCCACTGGGAGAAATGTGGTTCTTGACGGTTATAGAATCAGTAGGACTGCTTCCCATTGGTTTGATTCCTAGGAGCATCCTTGCGATATTTTTGTTGTCGTGAAAATCCCTCCATTGTAGCTGAGACTGTGAGGGAGGGAGATTGGTCTCCTTGGTGGCTTGTTTGCGGATTTCGTCAACCTGATCATTAAAGAGCTCAGATTATAAAGGTTGCAGGTGTAACTGGGCATAAGGATGGTCTTAAGAAAAGTGGCGGTAGAGAGCACTGCATCTCGAGAGGCTGTGCAAGAGGCTGAGCTAGCGCGATCATTTTCGCCAGCGTTTCTCTCCACGATGGCCTCCCAATCTCAAAATGAACCATTTTCACTCCTCCCTCATCACAGATCTCAGTAGGGGAAAGGCTCCAATTCTTCGCCACAGAATGGGGCAAGATATGCCACAACAACCTATGGACCAAAGAAATGGTTTCCGAAGGACTCTGTATCGCTTTCAGCGCATTTTCACCTTTGTCCAAGGTTCTCTTGGCTACAAACAAAGCTCTTTTCACGCTTTCATTGACCTAAGCGCACTCAGATCATTCGCGCCCCTTGATGCACGATGAAAATATCACGACGGGTTCTAAATGTCTTCAAGGAGGGAGACTATACAGTCATTGCGGACTTGGAAGATGCGTATGTAAACGTCCCCAATTACACGGCTTCGGGGAAGTTCTTATGATTCGCCCATAAAGGTGCCATTTACCAGTTCACTGCACTCAAATTGGACTGTGCATCAGTCCCAGGGGTTTCACTCGATTGTTGGACTGTGAGATGGCCCATGTCAGGACCACTTCCTTGAAGCCATCAACTACCTGGACTACATTCTACAAAAACATAAGATGGGTTATATCTAGGAGCAAGACATGATATCCCTTGCTTCTCTCCTTCTCAATATTTTGTTCATCTGTGTGTGGAGTTAACAGTCAGTAAACAGTATGTCACAATCAGGAACGAGCATTAAAAATCAGTACAATGGTGGCTTCATTGCATATTTGAGACGATCTACCCACCAGTAAATTCCTTTGCCTGCTGAGTTCGCTTGGTGCTGCAGCGGACCTCGTAGTCATGGGTTGCTTATTTATGTGCCCATTACAAATGATTTTGTTGTCCAAATGGAGGCAGAGGCAGAGACTTTGCCCATTGGACCAATGTCTCACAATCTACACAAATATGAGATTCCATCTCCGAAGCTGGGGCAACCTCACTTGGCCTATGTTGGGTAAACCTCTGCAGTACAGCATTTGGAAATCACAATCTGTACAGATGGGAGTTGGGAGCTGGGGGCATACATCCTTCCATCATTCTTGGAAGCCAGTGGAGTGTGACCCTTTTAGGATCGACATTTACATATCAGCATTCTCAAGATAAAAGCCATTTCGAGAGCTTTTCATAGGTGGCAGGATGATCTGCATGAGAATGTAGTTCTTTCTCTGTCGGTCACCACTGTGGTGACTTATCTCAAACGGCAAGGTGGAACCAACTCCCCAGAGACCTTGGACCTCTTGTTTGGGATTTCCGCATATCAAACAAGCCATCAGGAACAAACAGTTTTCAAAACGATCGGTGGAGAAATCGCTCAAGTGAGATGACCCAACACTTAAAGGCCTGTGAAGGCAATGGAAGGTCTTCACACAGTGGAATGCCCAAGAAAACATTATACTACTGCATGCATCAATACCTCAGATAGCTATCTTCCTAATATGGCCCATTGACGACAAACAGCACCAGTCACAGTCAAGGGTTATCGTTCGACAATTACTGGTACACTGCATCATCGTGAAAGAGAGGATATCGGACAAAACCAGGACCTATCCGATCTTCTGTCCAATTTTGATTACACACGTCAAGAGACCTTGGCGTTTTGACCAAGTGGACTCTATCACGGGTACTAACCTAGTTGAACAAGACACTGTTTGAACCACTCAAGAGCCTCATTGGTTCGCCTCTCATGCAAGACCTACTTTCTCACTGCATTAGAGAACGGCAGGCGAAATCAGCGAAATGCATGCTCTGTCAGTGGACCAGACCTACATGCAGTGTTGACAAGATGGGTCATTGTCACTCAATCATAGCCCGTTTTTATTACCAAGAAAAGGCTTCCATGTATAGGAAATAAGACTTTTGTAATGAAATTCCTGTCTACTCTAGACACTTCATCTCATTGTCGTCAGCAGGGCCCAGTGTGAGCTATGAAGTGGTACTTAAGAAGGATCGAGCCTGAAACTGATGTATTTATAGAACTTGGTGCCAATCCATGTATCAAGGGGAGATCACTCTAAGTGCCACCTAGGTGGGCAGGTAACTTTTAGCTTTTTGGCTAAAAGGTTTTAGCCTAGGATGACTGGATTTGCGAGGTGGTATTAGTTCTCCAAAGTTATTATGAAGAAACATACTTTACTAGGAGAAAAATATGGTTTCACTTGGAAGTTAAAATGATTGTATTACTCTATAGGGAGTAGTACATATTGAAAACGATTCTTATTACTACAATCGGAATAGTCGTGGGGTTTTCGATCACTTGTTAGAATAAGTCCGTCAAATATACTCATCTATCGATGGAAGAGATGACGTTTCAAATGTTATTACCATTCTTACGCCACATATTTTGTGCTTTAATTCTTGTATGTAACTGGATAACAAACTGAAAAGAACACAATAAAGACAAACTTCCCAGTACCATCTATTAATAAGTAACTTAAGATCTTAGTTGTCATATCTCCATACTGATCTATTGATGTACTGATGTGTCAATATTAATTAATCTACCATCAAAGAAGTCATAACCTTGCTTACTCATTTATATGGAACTTCACTTAAAATCATTTTGTAAATATTATTATCCTATATGAAATAGTACTGATTTTGAGTAAATATTGAAACATTGAGGAAAATGGTCGAAAACGTTGATGTATAGTAACAGTTTCGTGATGGGTATATGTTTGAAATTATGTTATGCTTCACCTTTCCCAGTGAGTGTATTGGTCGGTGGGCAATAGGTGTCGGGAAATGGTAGGTGTTTGACTTTTATATGGTGATATTTTCATTACATTTGAATGTATCACAGCGTTGAAAAACATGAGTACTTGAGATTTTCTTTGTAAGCCACAAAAGTGTGTGTGTGTGTGTGTGTGTGTGTGTGTGTGTGTGTTTGAGAGAGAGAGAGAGAGAGAGAGAGAGAGAGAGAGATAAATAGAAGAATAATTAGAAAGTATCATATGACCAGCGCACCAGCCTTTGAAGGCTGCAGTCTGCACAGCATTGTGCATAATGATGTCAAACTCGGTGACGTGTATTGGTATGTTTCGATGACTCGTACTACCTTAATCCCATCCTCTTGGAGATGATACCATCTCTCGTCCCCATTACATTTCCATGACTAACTATACATCACTCACATGTGGCATCATACCAGATTTGTTCATGACTCGCATTTACATTAGGCTGTGCTGCACCCTTGGATCCCAAGGGCAGGGAACATTGTGTCGCACACCGTCTAGATCCGGGGGACGCACAACATTGTAAAGGGACAAAGAAAATTGGAGTGCATAATGCACTAGTAGTAATAAAAAAGGAGATATCTTGCTTCGATAGTTTTTCCACAGAAACTTCGTCGTTTGCATTGCACTGTTGTATTTTCCTTGAAAACTTAATCATTGCAATAAACGTTTTGTAATGTGCTTGGGTAACTCATAAAAACATTAACATATTTGAATATCTGGTTTACTTGAATTTTTGTGTGCATGGAATATTCCATTCCTGATGTTGCTATCATGTAACGTGAGTGTTTACTCATTATCTACCAGCAGTTGTTATAAGAAATGCACGCCTTTTTAATTACATTTCTTTTCAAATTACTAAATACATGTACTTAATTAAATAACATTGTGTATCAGCATAAATATAGTCGCTTTTGACATTAATTCAGCCTCTAAGTAAACCCAGTCTTTCTTCTCATAGGTGTGAGTGTAACTCCAAAACGCTAACTGCCGTCAAAGTCTTTTACATTGATACTCAGCCGACTGCCATAAACCCTGAACATTTTCATTGCCATATTTAGTTTTAAAATGCCAGATATGTTGTTTTAAAATGCCAGAGATATTGTTTTAAATTATTATGTATAGCCATCACACAGTTTGTATCGCCTTTAGTGACTTTGGCCATTGCTATCGCCAACATAGACGTGGATGGACATCCACAAAAGAAACGTAAATGTATTTTTCGGTTTTGTTTTCGAAAAAGTGCGTCTAGGGGGTGGAGGGCACACAGGATAAAGATTTGGGGAACACACTATAAAAATTGCGGGAAACCTGGGATCCCGGTTCAAAGTGCAACCCTGCTTAGGGCATGTTAGGAATAAGATTGGTTGTGAGTTTAGTAGTACATGAGGCACTGACGGTTGGTATAAAAGGATTAACTTGGAAGGGACTGTATAAATAATAGTTTCAATGATTAAGGTTTCTAATAGTTGCTGCCTTTATATCCGATATGAATGAATTGTTTAACTCGAAACAGGAAGGAGTCGCGAATGGAACAGACATACGGGTGGAAAAACAAAACCCCTAACAGTCGAAACCCTTCATAATTTTGCCACCTTGATAAAGAAAGCCATGTGTTTTGACAGCACGGTAACTTGTATGGCGTTGCGTCACTTAACCTAAGTCGACTATGAAACCATACCATTGTCTAAAGAAATAGCTCTGACTTTACAAAGATGTAAAGAATTTTACTAAATTATACCGGTCACAGAAATCCACTTTCATAAGTTGAAAGAAGAAAAAACAATCAAGTTTTTCATCGACGACACATTGGAAACAACTGATACATCATCGTACGCAACATCACGTTGGACATAAGAACATAATAGCTCCCTGAAAACGCTTGAGATGTCTGGCTTACTAGAAAAGGAATATTGTTAACTTTTGAGGAGTTGAAGCAATGACTAAATACGATTACGGCGTTCGTACCTGAAGTCTGACCGTGGAACCGTGCTTCGGTAACCCTGTTTATTATCAAACAGGAGTGCAGAAACTGTTGTCCCCGAACGCGCGAACTGAAGACTGTATATTGAAATGTGTGCTTGTGTTTTCTTCTGAAAGGAAATACGTTTTGGTTGACTTGCCTGATTGACCCCGTTATTCAACAATGCCCATAATGGCTGCGGTAATTTTTTTTAAGGTTTACTTAAATATTTTCCGCTTTGCAACACAGCGCTTTTAGAGGTACATGTAATTGGACAATCTCGAAAACGCCTGCAAATCCATTTTGTAATTTATTGCTGTGTAAGAAACCTCCTAAAGAAGTATAATAGAAACATATAAATTTACAAACTAACAACTCCAATTTAAACTTACTGCTATTTTCCTGGATATTAGTTGTGAGGTAATTTGACCAGTGACCGTAACATAGGGGACACGTCTTCTCGTCACTCTTTTCCAGGATGGAGAATTTGACCCAAAGCATGAGACATATAGATGATACGGGTGATCATTCAATAACAAATGCGGGTGGTGAAAGTGTAACTCAGTTTCATAAAACTAACAGCGGCGTTTTTAAATTTGTACTCCCGTTTGACTGTGGTATCTGATCCAGTGGTAACAACTTTTAGGGGCAAGATGCTTCCGAACCGGGCTGTCGATTCGACCCCTGCCTCCAAGATTTGTGTGGCGCTACAGTCAGTGTCGACCACTGTAGGAGGCAATCAACTCAACTTTACTTCGAGTTGACTTCGTAGCAGGCATGTTGCTTGAAGTGGAAGACAGTTTCCTTGACATCGACAGCAGCAATCTCATAGTTTTGGGTGGCTTGATGCAAGATGCCTCCCACTGCATTATCGCCGCTAAGTAAATTCCTCTGCGATATGGAGCTTTAGTATCCGGTTTGGATATTATCCTTACATTGACCAGCTTGACGGAAATTATCCTTACACTGACCAGCTTGACGGACACGTATGCATGTATGTCTAACAAAATGGTTCCAAACACTTGGACCTTTATGTATTTTGCTGTGACGAGTCGCTGAGGTCAGTCAAATATGTGTCTTGATTATAATTTGAAATAAGTAAAATTTCTTGGTAAAAATGCGTTTAACATGAGTGTTTGCAAAACGTAATACTGCCCATATTAATTGGAGAACTGCTGTTGTCAAATCATGTCTCAGAGGTTCATAGCATTTGCACTTTGTCAGGCTCATCAGTTTCAGAGGTCAGTAAATATTGCATGTATGACCGCCCGCACATATAGGCCCTGGATTTCACCTCGAAACAGGTTTTGGCCTACATTAGTAAAACTTAATAGCTGACCACTACATGTTTGCCCTCTCCCTGCCCGTCGGAAAATAATTCTGCTGGCGCCTCAGGTTGCTTGTTGTCCGCGATCACATAACGTCTCAGTGGAAGTGATCAGTTTTAAAAAGAAAACCAAAAAAAAAAAACACTTGAACCTGCGAAGTTTGGCATGTTGTCAAGGGGTGACTCAAATATCGCCAATTTGTTCACCTAGGATTTCAGTCGTAATCCCTCGGTCATCCATCAGACATAAAACTTGCTTTAAGGCAAAGCTTTTAAAAACAGTGCGATCGACTCGCAGTACCTCGACTTGTTTAATAATCAAATCGACCCGGAAGCATGTACCGTTGGAAGAAAAAAAAAATGACTGCATAGATTCCATGAAGGAAATTCTGTGAGACATTGAGACGAAAAACAGTACGAATCGTACAGATTCCGCAGACGTCGATGATTTTAAAACCGAGATACATTACACGCTTCATTGTACCACATCGAACATCACGTGAGAAAGGATCACGATCGAGACGACGTTAGTTTTGCGTACGTTGATGTGTATTCTTTTGGGTGGAAACGCAGATCGAACGAAGACAACGAACACAGGCCAGCGGAAAAGAGACCAAAAACCCAAACAAACAAAAACGGAACTTACCGAGAGGCAAATAGAATTTTGGCGTTCCTATATCATTCCAGTGATCCACAAAAAAACAAGACGACATACTGTACGGCAAGAGAGACGAAGGCAAGCAAGAGGGCCACACCAAAATATGGCTCAGGAAGTCGGCTCACAGACATTTACGACCGTCTTAATCGGTATATTAGACCTGAAAAAGCATACTGTTTTGGGACAGAGTCACGGTAAGGCATTTGTAAAGGAAAGGGTTACTAGTCTTGGAAATACCCTTCGCACGGCCTTCAGGCTGAAAATAAAACGATGCGAGAAATCATGATCAGAGAGAAGTCAAGAGAAGAGACAATTTGAAAGACGATGCAGAAGAGAGCGTGGAAGCCGCTGAAGAGGAGGAATACGAATAATACTGCCAACGCTCTTAGTAATATTGTTCTATCAAAGATTGATTAATGTTGTTGTGGGTTTAACGCCATTTTCAGCACATGATCGGCTATACATGAGGGCCAGTATAACTGGTGAATGAAGAATACTGGAAAACCCTGGTAAGAATCATTGATCCATGGGAAGCTACTGGCAACCTTTCTCACATACCCATATTGGCCGAGCCCGAGATTCGAACCAACGTGGACAGAGGTGAGATGACAGTGATCGGTAAAGGCGAGCGCTTTACATCACTCGGCCACCCATTGCAACCGTCTTTTCTTTTTTTGAATAGTGTTTTTGTGTCAATCACTAACACAAATTGAAACAAAGAATGTTGTGTTTAAAAAAATAATTGTATTTATTATTTTTATTTATTTATGTGTTGGTGCATGTATACCGACACACACGCGCACACACACACACACACATACATCATGCGATTGTGACGTTGTGTTTCAATCATTGGCGTAATCATACTCCAATCTTTCATCACATTATCTCTTATATACATGTATGATGTACACGGACGTTTTAGCTGCTCTTATTGACGACAGCATAATGTTGAATACGACTATTCAGTTAAGTAAATTAGTCCCACTAACTGATGCAATCATGTTTGTGAGTACTCATTTCAGGCAACTGGATGTATATGGATGTACACATATATTGCGAGTATTTGTCTGATAAAAGGGGAAAGTCTTAAAGTCTGGCCATCCAACTGTGAAACGCGGTTAAACGAAGAATTTTCGAATTCATCTCTATTCTCGACTACTAGTGTAAATCGGGGTGTAATTGTTCAGGATTAATTGCTGCCAAATGTTTATTCGGATATCAAGTCGAGATTAAGTTGTTCACAGTTAAGTGCACACAAATTGCAGAATCATCGCGGCGATATTCCACCCTAATACAGTTTCTCATATGCGTGGGTCTGCATAATAAACAATTATATAATGTGATGCTTTAAAGCTTACTTTTTTAAGTGCAATAGCAATAAAAAAAATCGTTATTGGCATTTTTGTTTAAATTTATAAATTAAGATCATAATATAAATGAAATATAAATATTTCGAACCATGATTCTAGATGGACTATAAGCGATACTGAGTTCCGGAACTTTTCAACACGGACCGTTGAGGACATTATTTTAAGTAATCACCTCGAATACCGATCACATGAGCCGTGACATTAGATGTATTTGGTATGAGTGCAGTTTTGAAATCCATGTAAGGGCATAGACAGAGAAAGGGAATAGAGTAATGGAAAGGGATTCGTGAAAAAAGGTCACGTGCGTCTGATTAAATAATGTGGGGGGGGGGCAGAGCACTTTGCATCGATGGTCAGTTCCGGCTTGCTACTTAGAATTAATGAAACATAAATGAAACCTCTTGATTTTCAAGCTCAGAAGTAGTAAAGACAATGAGTAAATAAACGAAGACGATGGAGTCGTGTTTTTCGACATGGGCATAATGTGTATACATCACGCACGACATGAACGTGTATGTATCTGTTCTCAAGCTAATACTGAAACGAAGGTTGAGTGATCATGCCAAGATGACGACTTTTAGCAAATCAATCACATTTGTATAGTTTCTTCAAAGGAGTATGACGTTTTATCAATAAAGTACGACGAAATTTCTAACATGAAGTCACCTTATCGGTATTATCAATGAACACAAGGAGTGCAAGCGTGACCACAACCCTCCGCTCGAATCGACTTTTCTCACGCGTCTTTTATCGCTTCAGAATCACAAGAAGACTGAAAAACTACACACATCCATTCAAAAGACAGTAACGTACCAACGCATAACTCTCGGACGACCATCGCATAAATCCAATCCGGCGAATTAACCTTTATTTTCACCATTACGGTCACAAACCTTTTCTACCAGAATTCATTGGAGGAAGTAGCCCATTCTACCAGTTTCTGCCCTGCAGTAAATATGCGTTAGGGTCTAATAATCGTTCCGAACACGCAGAATCTGGTATATTTTAATACTAGAGAAATTTAATAATGCGGACTCAGTCGATTAGTTGAAAGCTTCATGAAAATGTTATTTACGGTATTATATTACTACTTTTTTCAAAAGTTGTAAAAAAAATGCTCTTACTCTGCACATACATACATACATACATACAGTTGCTGATAGCGTTCAGATACCGGGTCCAACATCCGTCTAGGCTTTAATATTTGAAGTGTAATGACGTCATCAACCGTTATTTCTACTATCCGAACTTTAACTACATATTTCTGTTCTGGAAATTTATATAAAATTATCGAATGATACAATCTGAAATAAAAAACAAGTCAAAAAACATTTTATCTTTTGAAATTACTTTCATGATGTTATTCAGCTCGTGGTAGAATGGGCTACTTCCTTCAATGAATTCTGGTAGAAAAGGTTTGTGACCGTAATGGTGAAAATAAAGGTTAATTCGCCGGATTGGATTTATGCGATGGTCGTCCGAGAGTTACGCGTTGGTACGTTACTGTCTTTTGAATGGATGTGTGTAGTTTTTCAGTCTTCTTGCGATTCTGAAGCGATAAAAGACGCGTGAGAAAAGTCGAATCGAGCGGAGGGTTGTGGTCACGCTTGCACTCTTTGTGTTCATTGATAATACCGATAAGGTGATTTCATGTTGTCAGAAATTTCGTCGTACTTTATTGATAAAACGTCAGACTCCAGTCTGCGCAGCTTGTAACCCTATATACACCCGACTAAATAAACAGTTTTGCTAAATTCTGCACGAAGATGATTCAGTTACTTTGAATATTTATTGTTTTCAAACCAGTATGTTCTCTTGTCTATGCAATCTTTATCTTAATCAGTTTCCATTCGAAGTGATATACTTTTTTCTGATTTTGCGTCATTTGTGTTCCCCTGCGTCATTGGATAAAAGCAGGGGACATGCTGTCCGAATTTCCTTCAGCCTCTCCTTTCGTTAGTTCATCATCTGTCCGTCCGTTGCAGGGTCGTTTCTGCTGTATACCTTAATGCCCGTCCGCGAGTAAAGGATGAAACTTTTGCTATACTAGGGGTGGGGGGGTGTTTCTTATCTTTAAGGTCGTGGCCTTTGTTTTAAGTTTTCCCGTCAAACTTTCATTTCACTCTACATTTTTCAAGCCAGTTGAGATAATAAGGGACGAAACTTTGTATATTAGTACATCACCATTAGAAGATGTGTCTCGTACCACATTGGTGTTGCCAATCTTCAAAGTCGCGGCCTAATGTTATGTTTTCCATCACACTGTACAGTTTTCTCTGTAGCTTTGGAGCTGTTTAAAGCTAATGAATGAAATTATTATTAGAAACGCATGTTGCATATACAGTGTTGCACATATAGTGCGCGTTTCCCACAAGTAGTTTTTTCTCCAGTCCTCGAAAAATAAGCCTGCAGCTTTTCATTAGTAGATGTCCATCAAGGTCTCTGTCGGTGCTAGCAATGGCCAAAGTCGTAAATGGCGATAAAACTGTTAAGATGAATTTTTTTAGAACAGTGCATCTGGTAATGAAAACGTTCACAGTTTATGATAGTTGGCCGAGTTGCAATCGAAAGTTTACCGGCCGTTAGTGCAACATATTTTCGATGTTAAAGTCGCACGTATGACGAGGAAGATTTAATTTATTTTGAGGTTGGCAGAAGTGATTCAATTTATTCAAATACACGATTTGTTTTGGAAGTAATTATTTGTTTCTTTGGAAGGAGAATTCATAAAGCAGTATTTTATTTTAATAAATGCTGGTAGATAATGAATATTCACTAAAGTTTAACGAGAGAGTAAGATCTATAACGGAAACTTTCATGGTGCAGCTCATTTCAGGTTAACCAGATGTTTTCATGAATTACTTGAGCACATGATGAAATTTCTTTTCTTCTTCTTCTTCTTCTTTTTTTTTTTCTTTAGTTTGAACTACTTTAAGTGTGAGGGAAATGTATGATAGTGCACTGCAGACCACACATTTATGGTACAATACTGTTAAAGTAACCAAGATTTTGTAATTTTTATGGCACTATCAGCGCATCATATACTGTTATTGTCATTTGTCCCTCTAAAATGGTATATGTCCTTCAGATTTGGGAGGATAGGGACACGGTTTCCCCAACTCTTGGGATCCTATTTGTGTAACACTTGATATAATATTGGGGGTGCTATTTTCTTAAAGATCTAGTCAGTATTTGCTGTCTTTCATCCCATTTTTAAGGCTATACTTTTACAAACATTAAAAGTTGAGGGATTAAACATCGTTTACTTTTACATCAACATTAGAACGTTTATTGTGTACCACATTTGGTGTTGTATCTTCAAGGTCAAGGTCACATTTCAGTATTTTAATTTTTCCATCACATTTTACCTTTGTTATCTGTAATAATTGAGTCCTATCAGCTTTAGTAATGAAATTTGATAATTTTGATATACGTTATCACTAGATGTCACATGCTGCATTACAAAGCTTTTATTCAAAGTGAAGGTCAGTGTCCAGTATTATAAGTTTCTGTGACAATTTCCCTTCAGCTCTATAATTCAGGAGCAGTTTAAGATAACTTGAAATTTGGTTTAATTCAACATTTTCATTGGAGGATGTGTTGCATTCCACATTGGTATCCAATCTTCAAGATCATGATTACAGGTGTATACCATATGTCTGTTTCTGTTTCATACTTTTAAAGCTGTTTGAAGTTCAGAGATAAACTAAAGTAAACTGACAACTCTTTATTTAATGGCATCTCGTGTATGACAGTCCGGATTTCATCTTCAAGGTCAAGCTCAGTGATAAGTTTCTTTCTCTTTTCAGCATTTTCACAGTAAATCATTTTGAGATAGAACCATGAAACGTCGTAACTTTCCATGTTTGTTCTAACTCCACAGCTATGTCACAAGGTTCACAATCATATTTTGTCGTTTTGTACATTCATAACCTCACCGCAGTACGCGGGTAGGTATAAATTCAGTGAAGTTTGCTTGTAAAGATATTGATTTGGTCAGGGGTGCCTGCAGAATTATTGGCGGGGGCAGACATAGTGGTCAGCTATTAAGTTTTACTGATGTAGGCCAAAGTATGTTTAGAGGTGAAATGGGGATGGGGGACAGTGCATCCTCTAGACGGTATGTGTTAGCGACCATGGATTGGGTCCCAGCATACCTCCCTATGATCACGACTACCTTCATTCAAGTGCATGCAGATATGCTGAATCAGTATTTTTGTAGTATGAGATACAAAAGGCCAATTGCTCAACTGACTTAGGTTTGCTTAGGGATGTGTTTGAAGTTATAAGTGTTAGACATTTCACTCCTGCGAGCACATAGTGATTTATCCTTTCAAAATGCTTTGCTTGAAAGATCACGATAATCAGCAAACTGCTTGCACCATCACCTCCTTGCGCCATTGCTCCCAAGTTGGCCCTGCTATCTTGAAAAATTTACTGTAAAATATTGGATAATATCATTTTGCTGACCAGCTCGTTGTTTTTGCTGCCCCTTATCTATTTGGAGAATTGCTATGAAGCTTCACACACATTCATCCCATAGTCTGGTTGGTCCTAAATGAAAATTGATCCTAAAAGAAAACTGGTCCTGAATGAAAAAAATAGTCTTGCCTGGACATCCAACATGGCTACCACAGTGGCCATCTTGAAAACTTATCTCTATTCCTCCTGAACAGAAGGTAGTCTCAGCATGGGGTTTTCACTAAAAGACTCCCTATGATGTCTAGTTGGTCCTCAGTGATAATGGGGCCAATCTAATGTCAAATATGGTGCCACAGTGGCAATCTGAATAACCTTGTTATCATTACCACTGAGTGGAACGTCATCACCATAGGGTTGTCACCAAAAGACGTATGACGCCTCAAAGTCTGGTTAGTCCTAAACGAAAATGGAATTGATCTGAATGTGAAAATCTTGTTATAGCTAATCTTCCTGAATGGACAGTCATATTAAAATGAGGCTTGGTTGGTCCTAAATGAAAATTGTGCCCATGTGATGTTCATTATGACCACCACAGTAAATCTTGTTGTTGCTACACATCCTGAATGAAAAGTAATATCATCATGGAATTTTCTTGTAATGTATAGTTGGTCAAAAGGAAAATTGTTTTGGTCTGGTGTCAAATATGGCTACCAGTGGCCATCTTGAAAATATTGTTATCACTATTTCTCCAGAATAAACGGTTGTTATCAGCATGGGTTTTTCACTAAAAGACTTGTGATGTCAGGTTGGTCATAATTGAAAATGGTGCCAATCCAACTTCTATTTGACTGCCATAATGGCCATTTTGAAAAACTTATTACCCACATGGATGAGCATATCGACATTGTGCTTCCACCAGGAGACTTCTTATAATGTATAGTTGGTACTAAATAGAAATGATGCTAATCTGATATCCAATATGGCCACCGTGGCCCTCCATTTTGAAAATCTTGTTATCGTTACTCAACCAAAACGGAAAGCCATATCAACATGAGGTTTCCACTTGAACACTTCTTATGATGCCTTGTTGGTCCTAAATGAAAATGGTGCCAAACAGAAATCCAATATATCCACCACTGCAGTGTGTTTGAAAATGTTGCTGCAACAAAAGAATATCAAAGATGGTTTCAACATTCAGCAGTTAAAAGGAAGAAATGGTCTTATCTTAAATTCCTGGAAATTCTTTTTGGACAGTAGAGCGCTGCTCCATCCTAGGGAGTCTTGTTTAAAATATTGATTCTTTTGACGTGAATAGGTGGCGTAGTATGTTTTCTAGTACACAGGTGGTTTATGTTGTTGTATGGGTGTTGCACATATTATAGTATATATGTAATGTACTTCTTTTCCAATTTAGTCGTACATGTATTACATCTGTTTGTATGGTTTTATGTGTGTTCTGTGTCATGTGTTATGCAACTTATTTTGATATATGTTGTTACTATTTATATTAATCCCATCTACCTAAATTATAGATGTACACTACCACGTTAAGTCGTAAGTGGTAGCAGATTCTACGTATTTGGAACGGGATTCTGATTTACAATTAATAATGATTGAACGAATAATATATGAAGGGAACCGTATGAGTTGGGACACTGAATATATTATGTGCGTAGGATGACATAAATGTAACAAGATAAAGGAGGTTAGGGACATGTTTACAGTAATAACAAACAAAATGCAGAGTTATTAAAAATTAGTTTTGAATGGTGTCATGAGGAACTGATTTGTATGACTCGTGTAAGTTTTCTTGAGGGGATAGATGGGTTGGTTGAGGATGATGTCATCACCAAGGTATGAATGACTCAAGGGAATTCACCATGACATGTGATCTGAAGTAATGTCGTGCTGCACTACTGCAGCATGAAAGGTTGGCGTTTCAGTTAATCTATAATACTGAGATGGGGGGGGGGAGTAGTACTTTTGTCATTTTTAGGTTTATGATTTGAGTGTATGAAATGAAATTTGACAATTGATTCAATGCTCTTATCTTATTGAAAGCAAAAAACTGTACTTTTCTTTTTATTCCCCAAACAGAGACAAGTGGAGCAACTGATCTATCCCCATTGTATACACTACTGCACTTGGTGACCCTAGCAATAATCCTGTCCTTGCTGCATTGATTTTCACGTGTTCAATCCATGCACGATCAAGTCAAGAGTTCATTCATCACTTACCAGTTCCAAGAATTCCTGCTTTGAAAGATGTGTAGATGAATTTAATTTGTCATTCATTCCATAATTATTCAATTATTTGCCCCGTTTAATTTTCACATTATTTGTAAATACAATGTTCTTTTCTTTGACTTACATTTTCATCAGTGTTCAATAAATCAGTCTGATATAATAACAGCAATGTACATTTTTCCCACCTGTTCCCAGTTTTGAAGGGGATATCTCAACAATATTTTACTTTAGTGTTATCTTCTACTGCATAGTTAGATTTATCTGTGATTAACAAAATTCTCATTAATATAAGAAAGAAATATTGATTCCTGAGCAATAAATAACTGAACTATATTTGAATCATTGTCTACATATACAGTTAAAGAACACATGAATGGTGCATGAATACACAATTCATTTCTTTCTGGTGTTGTGAACTAATAACTAATGGTTTTCTGTGTTACATTATGAAATTTTAAACACTGTAAATGCCAATTGCAAAGGATTGGTAAAGGTACACAGTTTTTGTAAAATAATTCCTCTTCCAGAATCCATTCCAGTATGTTCTTATCAAATGTATCAACGTACATATTTGTGACAGTGATTGTTTTCATGATGTCAGACTTCGATGGGCAGTTCTGATAATTTTAATGGATCTTCTCTGTGTGGACAAATCATGTTTCCCATTTCTCTTCTTATATCCTTAATTTTGGTTTGGCTCATTAACTTTGGGAGCACTTCTTGAATTAAACAATTTTTTTATGAGGCTTGATATCACATTTTTTTCATTAAAAAATGACCGATTTGTGACCCGTTTTACTTAGACCCTTACTTTTGCGTCATGAATCTTGTTTCTGCTCCATGACTGTGGAAAAACTAATCAATCCCGATTTAAAGATAACTAAGGCCTTTGAGTATTTGTAATTCTGTATAATTCTGTGATTAATCATCATAAGCATTTGCTGGCCAATCTTCGCAAGTAATGATCAATTACTTTGTCCACATGATATATTTCCATAATGGGGTCTATTTTTCAAAAATAGCCTTAATTCCTAAACGGTGAGATAGTACACAACTGAATTTTGACCACCACCTGACAAGAATATTGTAATTAATTAATCGGTTATTTCACCCAAAGTGGCAATAATTAACTAAATCTATTTATTTCGAAGAGCATTATGGCCTTCAGATAAAGCTGATCTACATAAAGTTTCACCTTTATCCGAGAAAATTAAACTCCGATATAGTCTCTGTTTGTAAATTTGCCCTTGCATATCGATCCAAGGTTTTTTTACTTTCGATTATACCGTATTTGCAGGTTGTCAATATCATATTTACACGTTTATAGTTTTGCTTTAATTTGTTCATTTATATGTCTAATAAGGCTTTTTTGTATCATTTTTCCATTTAAGTTTTGCCATGTGTATAAACAGAATACAGGTTAAATACGTTTCTCCTGGTAAGTGTTGGTGATCTATGTATAGTAATTACATTAATTTTTACTTCAGTCAGGGTGTCCAAACTTTTTGCGTGAAGGGCCACATTGCATGTTTTTTTTCTCACTCACTGGGCCTTTTATAAATCCGGCCTATTTCTTTCACTATTAACTGGTACAAGTTATGAAAGGTTGGTGTGCCAGATAGAAACCATTAGCAGGCCGGATTCTGGCTGCAGGTCTTACGTTGGACAATCCTGACCTAAAATGTTGAAAATCATGAGCTAACTGTACTTCACGTTAAATGCATGTTGTTTTTGTATTATATAGACGGATTATACTGATAATATATTAGCCTTGGCTTGCAACTATTTCAGCATGGTGAAATTTTTTGGACAATTTACAGATTTTCTTGAGAACGCTTTGACAGTTGGTAGGGTCTAATGTTTTGGCATTTGTCTGTCAGATCAAGCAATTGTGTAAGCAATAAAAAAATTGGTACAAATTATTTTTACATAACCTAATTGAGAAAAGAATCAAGCCTGTACGGCAAGTAATTCATAGTTCCGCACTGTCAATTTATCTTAGTCAGCACCCAGATTATCTGTTTACTTGCGACCAGTAAAAGGAGCACAAGCTGCTATCTGGCTTGAGTGATTGTACAGTAATACCAAATACAGGTAAACATTTAGGAGCACACGCCGGCAAGGTACAAGAAAGTAGATTAAAATGTAGAGAATATAAAGTAATTCTGAGCTCTCATGACTTGAAAAGTATTCATTAGATTTTGTTGAAATGTTGAAGTTAGCTTACTTTTAGTAACATAATCAGATCTCTAAAATTTTTACAATTTTTATGCAGTTGGAAAAGATTTTCCTATTCAGACGAAGGTGAGTCGAGATTACTGAAAATGGTACAAGGGACACCAGTTTTTGTATGATGAGGAAGACTGTGTAGTATTACACAACAGAGGTTATTTTATTGGATCACGAACTGACATGGTCACGCAAAGTAGACACGATCATACTAAATAGAGAAAAATATAGAGGTCATATAGATTAGTGATAGGGACTGCTTGGAGATATAAACAACCCAAAATATAAGTTTGAATGTGTTTTCGAGTCGATGAAAAAAGAATCTTGATAACATTTGTAAAGTATTTATATTTTTCCTATTTTTAAATATTTTGCAGAAAGGGAGCCAGTGTGAAAGTTTGGTTTAGGTATTTTTAAAATTCGGGAACATTAATTTTATACAAAGATTTCCTAATTAATGTTTATTTTTCCCCCCAGTTCTTCATGGTGTTTAGAATTTCCTGCCTTGATAGAATTGTGAAGATGTTTTTGAAGATGGAAGATTGAAAATTGCATGAGAGATATGCATAATATCTGGTTACTTGTCTTGCAAGAGGTACATCGGATGTATTTTTAAACATCTGAACAGTAAATTTTTCATGGACAATTCTTTTTGTTGCAGTTTTGTTTTCACTTGGGGATAAATGCGGCAACATAAAAAATTCAGGTGCAAACTACATGTGTTCCTTAAGATGCTAAATAATCTGTCTCCATTAAAAGAAGACAAGGTCTCGCTTTATTAAAAATGTTAATTTACACATGCTTTTTTACCATCTTAAGTGTAGAAGTTACATATGCATTGCATCTATTATAATACTTGTATAACGTAATATTAGAAATTGTACATGGTTCAAGCATTTCACTAGCTGCTTTGCAGTGTTTCTCCCAGTCATGACAAGAATTGTCCATAACGAATATCTCCATTGCAGAGCCATCTACCATTATATCCTATGCCCAATAAAGAAAGAATTTTCATCCAGTCAGTACTTTCTAAGCAAAAGTACTGACTGGATTTAGCCAAATTTCAAAGTTAATGTATTTAACGTAAAGTAATGAAGTGGGTAAATTTTTTTAAATGTTTGTAAAACTGGGAAATATTGTTGAAGTTTTTTTAAATGTTCGTAAAATTGGGTAATATTGTTCTTGGCAAGTGAAGGTGCGGAGGCTAAGGGCGAATAGTAGAACCATCAGTTGATGTATACAGTAGCATGGGTTTCATTGTTGTCATAATTCATAGCTAGGGTTATTCTGCATCACTGGAGGTGGCATATCGTATGGCATTGGGTCCGTCGTGCGTCGTGCGCCCTTTAATAGTTGGTATTTTTAACTTTTTCATAATTTAGTCATAGTTAACAGAAAGTACCCAGGTATGAAATCGTTCAGATTTTTCAAAATGATGCCATCTAGCGGGGCTGCTGTTAATATAAACAGAAGAACCTTTAATTGAATTCATCGTCAAAACTGTTGAACAAAATCTGAACAAGAAAGAAAGAAAAAATATCAGCATGAAGACCTTTCAAGGTTTTACAAATGATGGTTATCTACCAATAAATATGGATGCAGTTACTAAAAATTGACGGAGCATTTCAAGAAATTCTCAGAAATGCGTAGAATTTGACAGAAAGCACAATGACAGAGAACATTAAAGTTTGTACAAGTGATGCTGATATGCCATCAAATATGGCCACCGTTGTTTAAACTATACAAATTTTAAACGACTTCCTCTGAATCGCAGAACAGGACTTGAATGACACAAAACTTTTTTGCATTAAGACGTTTCAAATTTGTATAAACAATGCCGATCCGACATCTAATATGACAACAGTAACTAAAAGTAGATAAAGACTTTTCTGTCCAGTAGACTTGGACCAACATAGCATAGATATATTTCAAATTAGCACAACAGATGCCAATCCTCAATCAAACAGGACAGTTATTAATTAAAGTATTTTTTTAAAAATCTTAAATCGGCGTCTTTGTCCAAAACCGCCCAATAGAATTTGACCAAATTTGACAACGCATCCTGGAATAGTGTGCTTTCAAATTTATACAACTGATGTTCATATCCATTTAAGCATGGCCGCCATTACAAAAAGTAGAAAACACATAATTTCGCCAGAAACACAGAGCAACATTTAGGTATAGTTAACAGAAAGCACCCAGGCAGGAAGACTTTTCATATTTTTACAGTTTATGTTAATTTGCCATCTAGAATATTCCACTGTAATACAACTAGATGAACCTTTAATCAAATTCTTCTCCAAAACTGCAGAATAGAATCCGACAAAACTTGACAGAAAGTATTCTGGCATGAAGACAAGATGTTTAAAATTATGCCGATCCACCATCAGATATGGCCGCCATTACTAAATATACGACAGATTAAAGTTATTTTCATAAATTATTCTACATAATTTGGAAAAGCTTCCAGTTATAGAGCACTTTCAAATTTATACATATGATGTTGATAGTACATCAGATGCGGACACCATTACTAAATATGGACCAATCTTAAATGCCGTCTCCTCCAAATCCCCTGAACAAAATTTGACCACATTTTACAGAATTCATCCCAGCATGATGACCTTTCAGATTTGTACAAAATTTTGCCCATCTGCCCCAAAAGATGGCTACCGTACTAAAAATAGAACAATCTTTTCTATCAAATTGCCGAATAGAAGGTGACCAATCTTCATAAAAATCATCTTGGTACTACATCGTTTCAAATTTTGCAAATGATGCTGTTTCGCTTCAAATATGGCCACTACTTTTAAAATAGAATAGCCTTTAATGACTTTTCTAAAACCGCTCAATAGAATTTCACTAAAATGGAGTATGACCTTGTCTATTTATACAAAACTGTTGAACAGAATTTGACCAAAGTTGACAAAAATCGTCCTTTCATAAAAACCGTTCAGATTTTCACAAATATGGTCGATCTACCATCAAATATGACTGCCATTAATAAAAAAAAAAATTGAAATTTTTTTGAAAGGGTTTCATCTTAAAAACAGCCCAACAGCCAAATTTGACACGAGTCATCCAGGCATAGAGAGCTTTCAGACTTTTACAACTGACATTGGTCTAGGATGAAATGTGGCCACCATTACTAACAATGGAAGAAACATTTAAACGATCTCTTCTCCAAAACCGCTGAACTGAATTTGATCACATTTTACAGGAAGCATCCTGAAATACCTTTTCAAATGTATGCAAATGGTGCAGATTCACCTTCAAATATCTGAAGGTGACTTAATTGAAAACTTTTTTGATGTAGTCATGCAAAAAAGAGATTAAAACACACTGACAGAGTACAAAAACTTTCACTGATGCATAAAATGGCAGCATTGTGGAGGCGCATACCATTCATTAAACAGAATTAAAGCTGGAATTTACAACCTACAAGAATACTGTTGTAGATTTATTCTTTTTACATTTAATTTTAAAACGAAAATGGTGTTTATAGATCTTTGAACTATAATTTACAAATGAAAATTTGGCAAAGTTGTGTTCTTGGTTGAAAGACATTTCATGTGCATTAATTTTATATTGTTTTGTGCCAAAGGTGCTATATTGATTTTCTTTTATATGTATACAGGTGTCTGAGATAATACATGTAAGATCGGATGCGTTACACATCTTTGTGTGTGGAACATTTTGAAATGTAAAGGTGGTGTCACATTTTATTTTGCAAGTAAAATAAAAGCAAAAGCAGTTGAAAGAGGGGTGTATTTATCTATTGAGACTTTGTCAAGTAAGAGAACCGTTCCTTTTGATAATATTTTTTAATTGTTTTATTTGGATCAGTGGTTCTCAAACTTTGTTTTTCGCGGACCACTTTCATATTGCTGTGGGTCTCGATGGACCTCTTAATGATCTTTCCTAATATTGATTGTACTGTTAGGCAGCCATTGTAAAGCGCATTGTATGAAAGCGTTACAAGTACAGAGTAAAAATAACAACTTTTTTTTATTAAATAAAAGCACACAACTCTTATTTTAATACCAGTAGTCTTTCCCTTCTAATGCGGTGGATGACCCTGATTTGTTTTAGCAAAGTTCGGGTTCTCAATTCTCAATTGCAACCTTTCTGCTGACCACCTGAATGGAGCTTACAGACGAACATTGGTCCACTTACCCCAGTTATAGATCCTATTATAGAAATTTCTCATTATAAAATCATGGCCAGTTTTTACCTTGTTTTACATTTGTTTGTAACGATATCGGTTACTTTTTGTTGTATGCTGTGTAATAATTTGCATTTGAAAGGATAATAAACATTTTGCCTGTTTTGGCCCTTTTTTATTTTTACTAAAACATAAATAAGATTGATATGCAAGAGACCACAATGGCCAATATATTTTGAAAGAACCAAATAGAACTGCCATTTCACCTAACTTTAGGAAAATCAATGTGGACCACCACCCAACTCTACCCAGAAATTAATTTCTTAAACATAACGTATATGCAGCACACTTATGAAAATGACAGTAATTTTCATTAGCTTTCTCTTTGATTTTTTTGTTGTTGCTGAAGTTCTGGATATTTTCGCTCCTAATTTTTTTAAGGGGACCCTGAGTGGTCAAGTGGTATAAGGCATTCGCCTTTACAGATTGCTAACGTATCATCTCTGTGTCAGCTCGTTCAATGTGGATATGTGAGAAAGCTTACTAGCAGTTTCCTGTGGATCATTGGTTCGTCCCGGATTCTTCCTCCAGCAAATATACTGGCCTACATCTACAGCCTATCAAGTGCTGAAAATGGCGCTAAACCCACAAAACCAACAGAGACCTTATCATATCTTATTATTCCTAGGGCATTAGTCTAACATAAAATTGAGGTAAAAGAAAAAAGTTACAAGGGAGTTAACTCCTATTTATTAAAGCATCCAAGATTACCAAACTCAAGGGTGCAAGGGATAGTTGTTGTACACAAATTTAATGCCAATCCACCTGCATGATACAAAATTCATAAAAAATATAAAACACACTAGTGAGGTCAAAAAGGTCCACGTATAACAAAAAACATGAAAATATTGTTCACTTGACCTGACATGTCAATGGCAGTTCATAGCAAAAGAAATTGTGCACCCCACCTCAAATTTTATTCATGCATTTTTTAAAGCTCAGAGGTTACTTTTGACACCAGTGATGCTTACAGTGTAAATGTAAACCCTTTCCTTAAGGAATGTCTACTAAACAGCTTGATGCAATTATAAATGGTTGCCATCCAGGCTGTTTCTGAGATATGCTACTTGCCTTAATTCCGCAAGTCTACTATGGTACTGTGGGGGGCTAGCTCTTCTTCCCAGCAAATTATTGGTATTTCACTGTCTACATACTGCAACACGTGTTTCAAGAACACAAGCCCAAAACACCTAATTCACAAATATATCCAAATCTTTAACTATTAAATAATAAAAACTGGAAAAGTTGCTTCATGGCCTTAAGTTAAAAAACTTGACGGGCCAATTTACGAAACTACCCCCTCCCACAAACGGTATCGTTTTTATCGAGTTGAACGATTGTCACAAGCCATGTGCGATAATCTCCTTGTCAAGGAAAAGAGTGGACTTTATGTTATTCATTATACCTGAACTAAAATGTGCTCGGGTTTCGCTTCCACATAGAGCGTTACCCAAGATTGATTGATATATGTCGTAATTTATTTCAACGATGCTGTGTTTGAATGTTCCTTGTTTGGTGGCGTGTTTGATTTTTAATTAGGGTCTGATCGATAATGGTCAAACAGATGGACGAGGCAATGGTGAATATGGGTTTAAGTATTGGAAATGACAGTTGAAATGATGTGGAAACAATTTTTGTGCCAGTTGAAACAAGTGTCATAAAATGAAATTTTCACGAAATCAGTTTATTAAGAAAGCGCGGAAATATGAATTACTCAAACCTTGATAGGCATGTGTTAAGTTTCAACGGTTAGTTACATTTAATCCTGATTGGCTAAGCTGAATAAGACGTGTTTGTTTCCCATACGAAATTCAATGTCTTCAGTATTGTCCTTCACAAAATTAGTCAAATTTTCTGCGGGAAGATAAGACGTTCTTAGCTCCGGGAGAGTAGGAAGTATTCCCTTGTTATAAGTTATCCAAGGGACAGGTGTCTGGAAGTTTGAGGGACACGGAACTTAAAGGTACAGAAAGATACTGCTACGACAGAAGTGAGCTAGTCTCGAAAGCTCAATGCATTTGTCTCAGTTTCATGGAAGTCATTATTTGATATGAGTGGTAATTATTTGCTTGATTTATCTGTTTTAAATTCATACATCATTTTACCTTTGTAAAGAGTTCAGAAGATAATTGTTTGCATTCATTTCTTTAGAATGTTATACGAGTCATTTATTCTAAGAATTTCATACATTATTTTCTTGGAAAGAATCTTGAGATAATTGTTGAACTGATTCGTTGATGTGTAATTCGAATCACGTAGGATAGGAATTGATATTACTTTGTCTGGAAATGTTATACCAATGAACTGTTAGCAAATATTGTAGTTGAGGCATTATGTGAATTTCGTTAATTCATTTGTATAATTAAGACGTGAATTCTTTAAAACAAGCATCGATATTAATAACATTAAGACCGATATTTAGTCCAGTTAGTGATCTAGACCACAGCAGGGCGTACGGTTTATTGTGCCTAGTTTATGTTACAGTTCATTTAGGGATGCTGAATAGGTTATTAGGGAGATACATTAATCTTCTGTACAAGGGTTACTGTACCATCTGTCAGGCTGAGACTGGCCCCATATTAGTCGTAGTTTCTGTTGAATTACGATATGACGACATCTGACTTAACGAGAGAAGGGGTAATGTTCGATCTCAAAAGTAGAAGCCCGACAAATATTTAGGTTGTCTATTTATCCATTTTTAAAAAGGAAATAGATCCATATATACCCCAATACAGAAAGGGCGGAGAGCGGACAACCAAATTACGGTTGATGACCTGAAAGAGGCTGGATGAGAGAAAGAGGGGAGCAATTACGTCGACTCTAACCAGTCAGCAACGTTGAATTTGGAAGGATCAGCAAGAAACCAGATTATGCAGGCTTGCTGTGCAATTCAGTTGGGTCGCTCACTCGATTTCATGATGAAACTTGTCTTATCGGTATAAGCAGAATGATTTATTTTTATAAACTTGGTAATTGTTTCTAGGAGAAGTGTATCTTTCAAATGTCATATGTTCAGTTTCAGTCTGTTTATATAATTGATTAAATTGTTATATTCTGCATACGGAGGTGGGGGGCTCGTGTTGTTCTATTCTATATCTGTGCGCAGATCTTCCTTTAATTCCATGTATGAATTTCAGAGTTTATTTTATTATTTACTCTATCCGGGTAATAACACCGTGGTCTATCATCCTCCAGATAACGATAACCAAACCACTACGTAACAAAAATATAAAACAAGTAACTTCACATGCATGCATGCGCAATAGATATCATTGCATTTGCACTTGACCATGTTTCATGTACAACACGGCTCCAGTAGCATTTTTAGCTGATTTTAGATGTAGAGCTATATCTTGGATGTCTAGTCGAATGACTCAGAGGGGTTTGGTATAAACTTTGTGCTTCTGTCAGTGGTGGCGTTAGTTAAGAAGAAGATAGTGGTTTTCTTTAGGTGAGAGACCAGAGATTTGGAACCAACTGGTATGCAGCGAATAAGGAGGCTCTTCGGCAGAATGGGAGGGGTGGCCCATGTGTGTTGGCTCCTTGACCATTTGATAAGAGCGGTGAAACCAAAAATTATCCATAGTCAACTGGACGCCACAAATTATATGTCCCGTTGTTAAGTAATTACTTATTATCAAATATTATTCATACATTTGTGCCAATTCCATGCCTTGATTAGCATTGGTGACAACATCATACCTTGATTATAGTTGTGTAAATCCAATACCTTGATACTTAAAGGAGACCAGAAATAAAACTTTTCTTTTTATGTATGTAATTCTCTACAAATTTTCATTCGACTGTAATGTTTATAAATTAAATATCGTAGGCGGATAGTGATTATATTGCGCGGAAGATACCATGATTCCGTAAAATGCCGAGTTTTTCCGAGTTTTGATGAGACGACAGATCACGTGGTCCCGTGACGCAATACTAGCCAGTCCTCGAATACAAACAGAAACATGGCGAGCGAGACAGACATGAGGAGACCATATTTGGGTTGCACATTCAAAAGTTGAATCTGCTTCCGAGATATGCTCATAACTATATCTGTTGAATTGTGTGTTAACAATGTGTTTAAGACCTGAAAGCAGAAAAGTACAACAGTAAGAAGGTACTCATATTTCATATTTTGGAATTTGAAAAAAGCAATCTAATTTTAAAATAAATACTTATACATTGTGTGCTGTGCAAAAATGTGATAAGGATTAAGTGATGGTGCCCAATGTAAAAATTAAAAATTTACCACAATGCAATAAATTCATTTAAGAAGGATGAGTATCAATCGTATTATATGTAAATGACATATTCATTGCCTACCCCCAACACACACACACACACCCACCTAAGGACTAATATCTTGAAAATATACATCCAGCACTGAAACACTGAGAGATAATACTGAATTGTGGGCGAAGAAACTAGAACTGGGACCGATATCCATTACCGGGGAGGTGTAAAAGGCATTGAGAACGGTTTTCATCGGTCGTAATTTGCATTGTTTTTTCAACAAACAAACAAAAAAAATCAAAACAAAGCAAAAACAAAAATACCCACAACCTGCAAAGCAGAAATCATAAGTAATTAATTTAAATATTAAGAAGCTTCCTTCTTATGATTCAATTACAGTGTATTTTACATGCAGGCTACAGTTAGCGTATTGATAAATCTGATAATATATACATGTCTGGTATAATAGTTATGTACTGTACTGGTTAGTGCTCTAAGAAAATGTTTTTAGGCACAGGCCCCGGGCTGGTGACTTAAATAAACTCACAAGCCTTGACTGAAATTCCGCGAGCTCGGACAGTTGATACCGGTCAACTCTGAAGTCGGGGGTATTTCCACACCTACCTCCCGATCTCGTAATATCTCCGGAGTTTTCGCAGAGAACTCCCGATTATTACATTATGTCTGTCAATTTTCATTTCTCAGAAGAAAAAAAAAAAACCAACCATACATGAATAGATATAACGTATGCAGGCCCGGCCCTAGGATGTGCGGGGCCCAAGGCAGCAAGCGATAAGCGCAGGGCCCCCATGCAAAAAAAAATTGCATTGCGGAGAAGTGCGGGGCCCAAGGCAGTTGCCTCGTTCGCCTTGCCCTAGGGCCGGACCTGAATGTATGCAATCTACAGATGCTACATTCTATTTTATCACTTGTGCATACTGTAGTGTCGAAATCAGTGTCGGATTTAGGCATAAGCTAAACAAGCTACAGCTTTGGACCTCACAGTCTGAACTTACATTCTGAAGGGGCCTCTCAAATTTATTTTATACCAAAATAGGGCCTCTACAGCTTCCCATAGCTTAGGGCCTCGCTATGTCCAAATCCGACACTGGACGAAGTAATTAATATCACAGGACAGTTTTTTTTTTTCTTCAGTAAATTGAATGTTAAGATTAAACATTATTCACGTAAATTTCAGATTTTTTGAAACCACTACAACAGTACTATAGTAAACAAAACAAAAATTAAAAAAGTAAAATTGTCACCAATTAGCTTAAATCCCATGAATGATCACTGTGAATGCTGTGTAATTTCTCTGCAAACAAAATCGCATCTCCATTTCCGCCAAAGAAACTGGGCCAGTTAACACCTGACATTCCTCTACCGATTATGTAAAGTTTAATTACCATGATTAAATTTAAAGAAGGAATAAAACAAAATATACCATGCACTATATATGTCCCCAAAGAACTAATTCAGAATAAATATTTTATTCAGTAAACTAAGTTACATGCCTTAAGACTTAAACCTAAGGAAATAAGGTGGGACATAAAACGTGGGGGGAAAAAACAGTTGCCACATGTATGGTAGCTTGTGACTGCAGATTTGGACTGTTAAAATGAAGTCCTAGGCATCGTAATTACCGTTGATACATACTACATGTAACAGGCATAGACTGAAAGGGGGTTTTTGGTTGTTTTTTAATTTTAAAATCTGTTTTTTTAAGATTACTGAAAATTGTGTTTTCTCGAAACACGACCATGTCAGGGGTTTAGACTCTTATCTTTACCAACGCTTCCATTTGATTAAAATCAGATCTCAATTTCACCTAGGACAGTGGTGATTTGATTTAGACTGTGCCGTGTTAAGGCATGTATATCAACATCTTGAAAATATATTTACTCCTTTCATCAGCGCGATCAAAGTTTCCTCAGGTAAACAATTTTTTTTTTTCGACAAGCCCGACGGGTACCTCACTTTGAATACAGGATGGGCCCGAACTAAAATTAGAGGGCCCCGGGTGTCGGGCTGTCGGATCTTTTTAGTACTGCCGGTGTAGATAAAAGACCTGTGAATTGATTGCTGCATTTTGTGGTCACTTACTCGACCTTCTGCATATTTTCGTAGCTCAAACATTTAACACTTTTCCCAGGATTTAAAATATCCATAGGTATGTCTGGAACAGCGCCAACTTTTAGTCTAGGCCCATCATTTGCGTATGCTAGAGCTGCCATTTTTTTCAAGATGCCTCTCGTAACATTCCGATGAGAAATGTAATAAGCACATAGTGCTGTATGATGTTGCTTTGAAATCGACTCGGTTGCAATCATGTACCCATACTTTCTTTATGTCTTTATCTTTTGGAAAAGAAAAAAAATGTTGTCCACAGCTTTTTGTTAATGTGCTATTATACCCGTAAGCAACGCAAAACGGCATTCTCTTTTACTTTGGCAACTGCCAGTCGGGATGCTGGAGTCACTACTACGACGTCACATCACGAAAGTAACCGAATAGGCGCGGAAATTTTGCATACGAGGTCACGGAAATTCAGCTCCTTGAAGATATGCCAATATTTAAATATTGGCATTACGGTCGCAGAAGATACTTCAGAATAAGATTTTCTTCTATAGTGCTTTTATTATTATTCTATATTTCCATTGATTTCTGGTCTCCTTTAAGGTGGTAGATGAAACATTCATTTTTGTGTCTAAAACTTCTAAATACTGATCATCCATGGTGATAGATCCATATATCAGTTATATTTGTTTGTAAGTTCCATACAATGATTCTTGTTTGATGTTGCATGTTCTAATTAGTTCCGGTTAGGAACGATATCATTTCCTTATATAACTCGGTGCGCATCATTCTGTTAAATCCATTGTTGGACTTGATACGCAAGAGTTTTTGTGTCAGTTTCATTTATTGTTCAATCACATTATAAATAAACATCTCATTTATGAAATTGCTTTCAGTGTCGTCGCTATAATCTAGTCCAAATCCGGATCCTGTTACACCACTTCTCGCCTTCATCACCCGTGGCTGCTTGTACGGAAATTTCCTCGTTTCACACGAATATGCATAAACCCGATTAACTAACCACAGCAAGCGGGAGCAAATTTTTCTCGCCATTGTGACCCAACATAACCGTTCAGTTTGAAATATCCAATAAAAGTTTCTCTTCCAAGCAGTTACATATCGATCAATAAAATGCACTACCAATGGGGTGGTACTTGAAATGCACACTATCCATTTTTTCCAAGAGTCATACGTACACGTACACTGTCATCATCGTTAGCCATGGGCGATTAATCCTATGCGACACAATTGTAAACTTGTTGAGTGACCTACCAGAGTATGCGGTGTCTCCACAGATTAAAAAGTATAGTTTTCCACAATAAAGATATGTTTTATGTTTTCTTATCTTCAACTAAATCGGCCAGAAAGGGCATCAGACATCATCTCAACTGGTATTTTGTGTTTGATTAATTAGGATAACATTTGTTGACAAAATCTACATATGAACAGTGCAAAACCTGGCCATACAAGCCATACATGGAAGGAATGACAATATACAGAAGTCTTAATTTTTAAAGTAAAATCAAATTTTCGACGTGTGAGATCTCATAAACCCCTGAATGCATATTTCCAAATAGCATCAGATACAGTTAAACTTGTCCAGAGCAGGACTTCAATAAACCGGTAACTGTTTAAACAATTATGCATTTCTAGTCGCTAAGTTACTCGTGTATTGAAAATCAAAACTTAACATCCAAAGGTTTCATTATTACCATAAATGCAAACCATCCATAAAGTTTGTTCAAGGAACTTAATCTAGGACAACAATTAGTGCCGCTGTGCGCAAAACCTATTTTTCTTTCAGTCACAATGATCTTGTCCTTTGACCTCTTGACCCCCAAATCAACAAGTCTTCTTACCTTAAGTGAAAGCACTCTAACGCTTTTATTAAAGTATATGATTTAGAACTATCGCTATTATTAAAAAGAAACGTTTCATTTTTCTTTCAGATACAGTGATCTTAACCTTTGACCCAAAAATTAATTGGCCTCTTTCTTAAAGTGTACATAGCCTAGAGCTTATTTTTTTGTGCAGAAACCAGTTTTAATTTTTAGGGAACCGTGACCTTCGCATTTCAGCTTTTGAGCACAAAATCGATTGGTTTGATTATTGCTTGTAAGCCATCCACAGAGTTTAGTCCAGATCACTGATGTATAATTAATGATATTGAGCAGAAACTACATTTCTTCTTTCAATCATAGTGACATAAAAATTGGGGTTTTCTGTCACCGGTCTCTTAGTGACAACTGTAGCTCCCGGGTCGGACACCACGCACCACACATCTTTTCAGCCATGATGTTTTTGTTGAGACCACAAGCCTAAAGCACAGCTCGTTGGGCCTCTTTCTCCCGATTTTCTTTGTTCTTTTCCTCCGGCATCCACTTTGGATGACCCATTCTTTTAAATTTCTCTCGAATTTTCATCCAGTTGTCACTGATCCTGTTGAATTCCCCCTACTTCTTCAGTCTTTTCTTTTCCCTTCTCTCCCCTACCCATGCGACCTTCATCTTCAGGACTTCCTCATCCATCATCTCTCTGACAAACTCTTTAGCAATTCTCAGAAAAATAATTTCGCTCTTCAGGTGTCTGATGTGGGGATAGCACTCCAATTCTTCTACCCGAGCTAGGAGGTGCTGTACTCGTTCCATCAAGCTGATAGCATATATCAGCTAACCAACTTTACAGTACTGACTTTTCATTCTTGTTGTACCCACTTGTCGACGATGAATGCATGACTGACTGCATGACTGAGTTTGGCTTAACGTCGCTTCCGACATTCTGGGTATGTGCAACGAGTTTAAATTGGTTGTGCGCGCGGTGCAGCATTTCATTTATTCTGAGGTGTTACACAGGTTTGACAAATGCATATCCAGTGGCGCAAAACGGCAGGGGATCATGAATTTGGTTTTCTTCTAGTCTGTGAAATTCATTATATCTTATTTCCGGAAATGCCATTTCTTCATTCATTTCTATTTATATAATTAGTACTACCTTCGTGGACTTGTAATATGTATTCTGATCTATATCAGATTCATCTACTGCTATTTCATATATTGTCTTTAATTCCATTTTCACTTCTTGCAATGGTTCTAAGTTAATTCTTTTCTTGGATTAGTGGCACACAATGTCTTGGACATAGCTAGCCACTTCTTGTATCGAATCATCGAAGCCAAGGCCCTTCCAGTCACGTACATCTTTCCAGTCTTAAATTTATTGGTGTAACCAACAAGCTATACAAAATTCTTGTCTAAAACATGGATAAAGTTTGACAAATGTATTCTTTATAGGGAGGTGCACAATTTGATTTTAATCTCCAAGTTCTGAGAGAAATGTTTCATACTTCTTTTAGCTAAACACAAGAGAAAGAGACCTTCACGGGCTAAGATTTCTAAACATTCCATCACTACATCCACTCTTAGCGTCCTTGAGATGCCAGCAGCAGCAGGTGCTACTACCACTGCCAAAGCAGCACCTGTGGCAACAGGAGGAGTATGGCTTGTTGGTGGAAATGGATTACGACAGTAAAAGCTGATTATATCAAATCCATAAATATTTTTGTGATTTCCAAAAAAGCCCAACGACCCTTTTCAGGTCAACCTATACCTCTTAGAATAGAGATACTACTCAATAATTGCCAAATTAGGTAAAACTTCCCATCCCGTAATTCAATTATGTGCGTGTGTGAGTGTGATTACGTATCTTATGCATTCTATATAAAATCAAGAAAAAGAGACAGCATTTTGATAAATCCTTTCTGAATAAGAATTGGAATGAAAAGTTCACATTTCTTCCTTTCTTTCTTTCGTTAGTTCTTTCTTTCTTTCTCTCTTTCTTTCAGTCTTTCTTTCTTTCACTGTCTGTCTCTTTTTTCAATATCCTAACTGGGATGGGCTCTTCCTCTTCATTATTTTCTAGTTGTCTTGCCTTATTGTAATTATTGACGGGTATTAGTTCTTCTTTTTCTGAAGAGCTCTCCTACTCCTTTCCTGCATGTTCGTTTTGTTTCTAGGACACACGGTACTAATGGTATGGAAAAATGGGAACCAGCCTGGAAATGGGTGAACATTTAATAGAGTATATATGGGTTTGGCTGACCAGGATTGGTTAATAATGTAAGTTATGTTTTAGGAAAAAGAATCTTTTGAGAGCTTATCCTAGTTGTAAGTGAAAAAAATAGAGACATTGTTTTATTGATGGAATTCCAGTCCTTTAACAGTCTTGAGTTTGGAACACTCATTACTAAAATTAGCACCTGACTCTTTGGTGCGGAATTGAAAGCACATGTTTCAAACACACGTAGGTCCAGAAAATGCCGCGGCTCATATCCTTTCCTCTACACAGAAGCTGACATCCAGGTTTCGTCTATACTGATAGATGTAGGTTTGATCATGGGCACTCATAAATTTTAAGTTATTGAATTTTTAATATCATGGTGTTTGCATAGGTTTACTATGAGAACTGAATTAGTGCCGTGACTCCTATAGACAGCTACAGCAATACAGTGACTCCACATATGCAGGTGTAATTAACATTACCATAGTTGCAATCATATGGTTCAATTTGTGGATAACAAGCAAAAACAATACCTTTTGTAAATCACAGAGTGACTTTCAGTGGGATATTAAACACGTATTCAGATATATCAACTGCTGCCAAGAAGGGGGGAGGGGGAACAGGGTGTAGATTTGACTATGTTAGGTGGAGTGTTTTACACTTTGGTTCTTATCTAAGCAATACATATATAAAATTTATGCAATTTACCATCTTTAGAGTAATTATAGTAAGCAATATGATATTTCCTAGTTGTGTTTTGAAACATAATGCATCAGATATGATCACTTAGGTCACTTCCACCATGCTTAATGGGGATGACTTCTCATGACTTTGCACCCCACTAATTTCTTTCAGTGAATGTTTTGAAACTTCATATTTTGCATTTTAATGGACTTATGTCTACCTTACTTTAGTTTTAAATTATATGTCTTCTGGGAGGAATTTTAGGTAATTTGTGACATTTAAATCTCTTTTTCTATAATAATACATGTACATTACATGTAGATGGTCACCTTGACCTTTAACCCCTTAATTACATAATATGACAAGGCTGGTCATATATTTCAGTATTAAATTGAAGAGAAATAAATGGTGATATTAAAAAAGATGACTCTTATTAGACAGCTTTATTTTTAATATTTTTTCTGATTTTCTTAAATAAAGCTCATATATTTAAATGTTGCCTGAAATGCACCATTGCTCTTTAGGTGAAAATGAACTTGCAATATAATTTAATATTCACTAATGTAATCTTTGACAAGCAGTACTATGCACATTGCTTACTTATGTATTAAACCACTATTCCTAGGGCTGTCAAGAAAATCAAGGGTGGATATAGGACACACGGTACTAATGGTATGGAAAAATGGGAACCAGCCTGGAAATGGGTGAACATTTAATAGAGTATATATGGGTTTGGCTGACCAGGATTGGTTAATAATGTAAGTTATGTTTTAGGAAAAAGAATCTTTTGAGAGCTTATCCTAGTTGTAAGTGAAAAAAATAGAGACATTGTTTTATCGATGGAATTCCAGTCCTTTAACAGTCTTGAGTTTGGAACACTCATTACTAAAATTAGCACCTGACTCTTTGGTGCGGAATTGAAAGCACATGTTTCAAACACACGTAGGTCCAGAAAATGCCGCGGCTCATATCCTTTCCTCTACACAGAAGCTGACATCCAGGTTTCATCTATACTGATATATAGGTTTGATCATGGGCACTCATAAATTTTAAGTTATTGAATTTTTAATATCATGGTCTTTGCATAGGCTTACTATGAGAACTGAATTAGTACCGTGAGTCCTATAAGGACGCTCTGAAGACCAATGTCCCTTTTCTTGACAGAATAACACGTATCGTTACTTCGGTCTCTCTTTTCTCCTGTCTTTTCTTTCTTTGATATTGTGGGCATCCTTGTGCCCAATGTCATTACTCTTTACAGACTTAACTAGTATCTAACTTTTGTCTCGAGTCTTATCAGAAGTATACTCTCTAATTACTATCTTTAAATCTCTAACAAGAAACGTGATCTGTTTTGACTCTTCACAGTCTAAAGGCTGAATGAATATGTACTCTTAAAGCGAGAAGCTCTCTTTATATATAGGGAGTGAGTGTGTGCAAAATGTAGTCAAGTCAAATTTTGGAATCTGGATGAAACGATCACACATTGATGAGAATAAACCAGAAGAAGAAGCCAAGAGACGACGACGACTTTCGCTGTTGTCTCATACACTAACTGAAGTGTTAGCACAAGTGCATCCCAATGAATTTGAAGTTGACATGAGTGAGTCTGATCCAACACCCTCAACTCGACCCCTGGCGGTGTATATATAGTAAGGTGTGTTTGGATTGTAATCAAAAGAGGTTGATGGATAGTGGGGGTTGGTTGCTTGGAAAGTATTTGTAATGTGTTGAATTATATGGGTGTGTTTGGGTAGTAGAGTTTTGTGTTTTGCATTTTGTGTGTGTGTGTGTGTGTGTGTGTGTGTTTAACTCTATAAACACTTTTGACCCCAAAGTGACATTACCATGTAAACCTATGAACTATTTTAATATAGGATTTCCGCCTGACCCCCAAGTGATATTTCCACCAAGTAAGTCTATTCCCGTATGACTCCCAATACCAACATACGACTACTCTCATACTAAATATAGTCGACTTTTGATTGGTTTGTCGACGTCGATAAAAACTATTGATAGCATTACTGTTTTTGGCTTGTTCATTTATAACTATTGAAGAGAATTTAGGATAGTATAAATTAGTTGTCACTGACTGAAGCAAAACAATACGGAAGCCTGTTAGTGCCACGTTGAAATCAATTTTTATCTCGTAATTTCGACTTACTATCTCGTAATTACGAGATAGCTAACTCGTAATTACGAGATAGTAAGTCGTAATAACGAGATAGTAATTCGTAATTACGAGATAGCTAACTCTAATTACGAGATAGTAAGTCGTAATTACGAAATAAAAAAAAAATTGAAATTCAACGTGGCACTAACAGGCTTCCGTAAAACAAGGATATGATTTGTTATGTAAGCATCTTCGCTCTCCAAGGTTCCGATGTGATAGCCCTATCTACATCTTGGCATTTCGAGCAGATATTTATGTGCTTCGGTTCTGTGAATTTCATTGGATGCGGCAGCAAGCAAACGCATCAAATCAAAATTAAGTTGTTCAAATTTGAACATTGTTCCTACATGATCGAGACAAGGGGAGTACACAACTTGAATGGACTGATAAAAAAAACAACAATTTTCCACTGTCGGTCCGTGTTTGCACAAATACCTTTCACTTAAATAGACCTGGAATGGCTTTCCTCTGGTATGTAGCCATACTTTCGATGTTAACCTTACAAGGTATCCTTTTTAGGTCAATTGCCGCCACAATTTTCGGCCAATGTACAATGCACCACGCTATTGGTTAGCCGGCATCACAAACTAAGGGAGGCAACTCATGAAATCCAATGGATATCGCTAGGACAAAACACCAATGTTCGATCCGCAAAGGTGTAAATAGGGTTATCATCTCGGAACCTTGGCCAGCGAAGATATTATATAAGACACACTGCTTTTAAATAGATGACACAGTTTTAAGTTGAGGGGCAGTTTGGCAATTACCTTTTGTTGTTCAGTGAGATGCAGAGGATGGTGGACTTTCTTTTGTTCAGAAAACTGAATACAGAACGTTGATAAGAAAAAAGTTGTACTTTTTATTTCAGTCGCCTTTTTACATCCTGTTCTATTGATTTAGGTTGACAAAAGTTTAAGTTCTGAACAGAAAATGACTTATAAACGACATGAAACTTTGATATTTGGTCCTGATTTAATAAGGGTTTCTTTCAAGATCGGCTTTCTTTAGTGCAACACCTATGTTATTATGTGAATCTAGTACATATTCTACACGTTTGCTTTTTTCTGTCATTATGAGTAAATTCTGATTGAATCATCCAAGAGAAATATTACCACTGTCTTCCTATCATATTTTTGCAATCTTTTTGTAGAAATTATTGGTCAAAATGCACTTTTGATTTTTTTTCTTTTTATTTTCGATTTATCAAGATCTTGTCAAGCAGTAAAATAACATGACACTGATACAGTTTTGCTTTGGTCCATGATTTGCACCTGCAATGTATATGCGAATCTAAGAACACTCACTTAAGGTGGATTTGAAAATTAAAGTATTTGTTTTTTAGTACACCTTGACGTTATGTTCTGGTAAATACGGGAGGGTCATTCCTGAAGGTTGGTATATTTTGTCGTGCCACTGTAATGTTTCCCTTCTGTTTGTCTTCCACAAATTGAATGATTGTCAGTATAGTTTCAATTTCTTCACGTTTCTTGCGAACTCGTTTGCTTTGCGCATGCCTGCATGACGGTATATGGGCTTTCAGTCCTCTGGCGTAGAGATACACTTTCCTGCATTTCGGATTACCAGGGCAGGTCCACATAATTGGCATATTATGAGTGACGTGTAGTTGAATACAGATTCGTTGATCTTATTCACACCGCTGTGCTAATGGAACTGCTGAAAACATATATAAGAAATTTATTTAGTGTAAAGAGTTTAACCTAATCCAAAGTTAATACACCCCGAGCTCAAAGAAAGTACACTTTGAATGTACTCTTTCTACCACATGAAGCGAATTTTATCGAAGTGTGTGTGGTGGGGTGTGATGGGTAATACATTCTAGTGTACAAGAAAATATTGTGTACTAGTTACTAACGAAATACCATGAAAATGTGGCTGAACTCTGCAAGGTTCATAGCGCTGTATGTTATATCTTTCTTGTAAACTTTACACATAGCAGTACACCTCTGGGCGGGGGCCCCGAGTGGTCTAAAGCGCTCACCGTTCCGGATCACTGCCATCTCACCTCTGTCTGCGTGGGTTCGAGGCTCAGGCTCGGCTACGTGGTACGTGAGAAAGCCTGCCAGTAGCTTCTCGTGGGTCGGTGGTTTTTCCCGGAGTTTTCCAGGGTTCTTCCTCCACCAATTATACTGACCGCCATGTATGGCCTATCTTGTGCTGAAAAATGGCGTTAAACCCTACAACAACAACAACAACACCTCTGGGCAGGTACCATCAGTCCTATAAGCACTACACCTCTTGACAGGTACCCTCAGTTATATAGCAGTATACCTCTGGGCAGGTACCCTCAGTCCTATTGCAGTGCACCTCTGGGCAGGCACCCTTGGTCCTATAGCAGTGCACCTCTGGGCATGTGCCCTCAGTCCTATTGCAGTGCACCTCTGGGCATGTACCGCCAGTCCTTTTACAGTGTACCTCAGGGTAGGCACCCCCGGTTCTATAGTAGTGCCCAACAAGCAGCATCTTCTTAGGAGACCTCCTAGTTTGTTAATAATGCACAACTCGTGTTCTCTGAGGAGTATCCACGGTTCACAAGCAATATGCAACTAGTATTCAGCGAGGAGCACTTTCCGTTCACTAGAGCAATTCTTAATCATTGTTCACCAAGGAGCACTTCTAACTAGCAGTGCATGTTAGTCTCTTCGGAGGAATACTTCTAATTCAGTAGCAGCACTGAACAATTATGTCTTTGAAATGAGCATCACTCTTATATCAATAGCAGCAATATATAACTCGGATCTTCCAACTATGAAAATTAAAATTTCACTAGCAGCGCAATTTTTGCATCGTTCAAGCGCACACCCTGTTGACTGGCAGAGCATAACTTGTGTTTTTTTTATGAAGCATTCCCTGTGCATTAGAAGAGCACAACCAGTGTTCTTTCTGAGTACTCCAAGTTCACAAAAGTGAACAAAGTGCCCAATTTTTTAATATCAGACGAAACTTCACAGCTAATATATTTTTAGTTAAATGTATTAATAGTATGTACATATATATAGTGCAATGAGCCAACGAGGAATATATTATTATGCAAAAGTCGAAATGTAACGCTAGTCACGAAAATACAGGTCTTCACGAATCTTACAAAAAGTGTCTGAATTCTGCCTTTTCCCTTCGTGATGAAAGAAATAACAACATAAAATGGAATAACTAATTATCGTTCCAGAGAAGAAATTTGTTTTGGCAGAGAGAATATATCTTTTTTAAATTTTTCCTTGTGTATATCATTTACGGACTGCTTAATTGATTTTTAACCGCGCCCTTGCTGCAAGTATATGTATCCAGTGGTATAATAAAATGATCATACAGAAAAGCAAATATAAGTTTTAATCAAGTCCTGGCAAAATCGATTTTTACTCAAAAGTTTCAAGTTGGTAATTATTGACAATATACAAAAAATTAGTAACGTCGGAGATCAGAAGATATGAATCGATTGAATGAAAAGAAAGTCCACCTGTATAGTGTTTGTTGTTTACACAGGTAACTTTGATCTGCAACTACCTGCGATGTTGATAGACGTAATAATTCATAACATTCTTAACATAAAAAGTGGGGATTTTTAACCTCCTTGTAATTCTAAAGGATTAAAGAAATAAAAATATAATGTAAAAATGAAACTTCAATAGATACAGGTTCTAAAAACATTTCACATGAAAGGCGTTTCATACCTATAACATTTGGTAACGTTACTTAACGTGAAGGCGTTTCATATCTATAACATTTGGTAATGTTACTTAACGTGAAGGCGTTTCATACCTATAACATTTGGTAATGTTACTTGACGTGAAAGCGTTTCATACCTATAACATTTGGTAACGTTACTTGACGTGAAGGCGTTTCATACCTATAACATTTGGTAACGTTACTTAGCGTGAAGAATAAATTCTAACTGTATGTGGTAAAGAAAAGAATAGACAAAAAAGAAGAGTTAAATAAGATTAAATTCTCTATATGCATCTTTTAGTTGGAGAGAGAGAGACAGACAGACAGACAGAGAGACAGACAGACAGAGAGAT
>JAECUM010007410.1:0-97679 GCA_016617855.1 Megalonaias nervosa | reverse complement strand
AATGCTTGAGAAAATATGGCCGTTCTAAACGTAAGTGCATTCTTATCGATGAGGTAAAAATTATACTTAAAAGCCGATTAGAACAAAATACGAGAGACATGAATTGCATTTCAACATTTAAAGACTCAGATGATATTTTTGTCACCGATTTTGTACGCAGTAATGTCTTGTCTCCCTTTGCAACACCAAGTTGGTATTTAGTGTCTGTTAGTCATGCAAACTCTATTAATGTCACTAAGTCATACGTTTTCAGCGTTTCTTACGTTAATGATATTTTACGTTCTCGTTTATCATATAGACACATTCACCTAAAGACCCTGGCAGTAACGAAGCCCGTAAAAGAGCGAAAGTGCGATTTTTACTGTTTCTTTGACACTATCAATTAACTCTGCACCAATCAAAGTCACATCTTATGAATATAATCATCAAGTAAACAATGTCACGACGGCAAATGCCATATCGTTTAAAACACAACTGTTTTAGCCCCATGTGTGGGAACTGTGCTATTTTACTACAGCAGCACTTTGCGAACATTATTCAACCGATCTTGCTCGTCAGTCCGTATGTTCGTTGGTTCTCTTTGAAGTCTTAACACTATCTGCACTCACTGAGGGAGTTAGCTTCTTCCACGGGATTGCATTAGTACATGATATATATGCACTCGTACATAATAAATATGAGTTTGTTCTCACATGTCGCCAACAGTTTCATATTTGATTTTTTCGGTACTATGTTAATATGCTTTTAAATTGCTTAGACGATATTTATGTGCAAATATGGTTGCAATCAAGCCACAAGAAAAAAATGCTTGGATTCACATTTCAATAAGATGCAGACTTTAAATCGATTGTAATGTCGCCAGGAAACGTCAAATTTGACGATTTACAGAGACTACTGTGCATGCGATGTTGCCGTTACATATCACCTATGACATTTACTAGGATTTCTAAAATGTGCGGTTTTCACACTAGTGTACGTACAATTTGATAGCGGAAATATTAAACTTGTAAAATTAGAACACAATGTACTAAACCTGTCTTTAAGTTAAGATAATGGAAGATTAGTTTAAGCAGATTTTGAATTTCATGGGATAAAATTATTTCTGGTGGACCTTTTTCTCGTGTCTGCTCTTATACAGTTTTTGAAGCCCCAATTTTAATTGCACAACCTAAATAATATTAAATGCAACCTTTATGTTTGAACTTTAGATTTAAATATGCATCTTTATGATAATGAATAAATGCAAAACTACAGTTGTAGTCAGTTTGGAGGTCTGGAATAGAATTTTTTTTTTTCTTTTTTTCTTTTTTTTGGCGTACATGCCGATCCTGTCCTCGAAGTGATGTCAGAATTCTTGCTTAGACAGACCAGGGACGACATAACACAACTCGTTTTATACAAGTAAACCCTATGAGAGAGTCTTACTCCCCCTCTCTCTCATGCTTGACGGGTGTGGACTCTCATAATTATTCCATGAACGTGAAAGTGTGTCAAGATCATTAATAGATTGCCAATATGTACTCTCTCGCGTTAATTACCTTTCCGATATTTGATGTTTTAGTGGAGTCTAACAAGGTAAGAATTTTCAAGTAAAAGAAATAAGGCAGAACATATTATAAAAAGCGCATGCTTGTGTTGGCATCCAGAACCATATAACCATAAAACGGTGTAATGGTTGTACATCTTAAATTTAATGAGATTTTACAAAATAAAAAAGCGAACTTAATTGTTTGTAACAGGCAAGTGTTAGCCCTATTGCATGAGAAATAGCATCTTCGCGATTTATAGTATGTCATGGTAAAACTCATAAGACTCGGGAGCGAGATTTGATAACTCTCGGCCTTTGTTGAAATCTCTTACGGTCACCATTACATATCAACGTATACGCTTTATTAGGCATGAAAAGAATAATTCAAATACGTTGATGTCATGGGCTGAGGATTCTTTTCTAAACAACCGCTTATGTATTCCCACTCTCCCACCCCATTCACCTCACCAATCGGACTTTCGTTTACATAGGTCATTAACTTTGTGTGAAATCCCAATATACGGTATTTGATTATTCAAATAAGAATGGCAGTTGTTTGTGTAGGCTAGCTGTTTTTCGGCAGTTGACGGACCCTTGTTTGTACATGCTAGCTGTGTCATGAATCAGTGACATGACTTAATTCTTTTACATAACCAATTGTCTAATTTTATGACTGCTGATTTTTCTAACACTTTAACCTGCATATTCATGAGACTAAACATGGTTAAAGATCCAAGGGAGTAGAGTCTTTCATTAAAAAATTCTGACCCTGTTATTAATAATTTTATGTTCCACAGAGATCTAAAGTTGACATATGCTTTTCCGTCATTTTTCGTGGACACTGATACCTATATTTTCATGAACTTTATTTGTGTCGCTTTGAGTTGGTCACAGAATGCTTGTTAGTCATCATCATCGTGAAAATATACATCACTCTATTATTGGTTTGTCTTCAATTAGAGCACTAACCAGCAATCAATCCTAATTACATCAAGGTCGTCGTTGTGTAATACTCTGTGCATGGATGATCGGTATAATCATGCTGACGCAGATGATGAAGAATTACAAAAGCTAAGGCCACTCCAAAGAAAATATAAGGAACTTAATACAGATAAATGCACAAATTAAATTGTTAGTTTTAGGGTGTTATTAATTGTTAATTAATTAGTTACTAATTGACCTTGAAATGTTGGTGCTGACGGGAAAGGTTTTGTAAATGAATTTAGATTTCAAAATGAGTTGCTATAATTGCGTACACTGTCCTTTTTAGCAGAGTTATAATGTGGAAGTTGGAGAACAAAATAACCTAGAGAAATTTCTTGATAGCCACTGTTCAGCAGCACAACCTATCTCCATACACGTCTTTGCTGCATTTGTGTTCGTGAAGATTTTTCTATGCCTTGGAAGGCTGAGGTTTTTATCACATTCGCAGCTAAATCTCCCAAAATGACGATCACTGTTGGTTGAAACTTTTCAAGGATTTTTTATTCGGTTCATAATTCAAGATGTTTAGGCATCGCGGAATGCACATATAAGGTTTAAATTACAGCATTTAACTTTGATGTGACAATTAATGATGATAATGCCGGAATTTAGAAACCTTAAAATGCTAAATCTTATTTTAGAAAAAAGGAAGAACAGGTAAGGGACATGAAAGTATAATATTATCCGTAAATGTCACATAAACTTGAAACATCGCGCTTTAGTAATTTTAACAGTAACTATGCATTGAGTGTCGACTGTAAATTTTTTAACTGAATTAATTTTCAAGTAAATGAAGCCGTGGTAAATGTTACAAACACATATAAATGTCATTTTATAACATTTAGACTGTAGTACAAACATTATCCATCCCACGGATTAATCTTCACAAATCCCCTAGTAATCGCTTGTGGCGAAGATATATGAATTGCGGTTGGGGCGTTTAAAAATTCGTTTCTATTATTAGATTTGCCTCGCTCATTTTCTTCACCATTTCCGTGTTATGATTCTTTTTCAAGGTCAGCGTATACAAAGATAACAGTCCACTACGAAAATGTAAATGTATTACTCCTCCCTTTCCTGTAATTACCAACATTTTTCCCAATCAGTTATTGCAAATAACACCCTTGTATTATCATATTTTGTAAAGTTTTATATTTCTGTGTTTATTGATTCTCATTTTATTTTCTTTACAACGATTCAGTACTGTCAGTCTCTGTAATGCTGTATTTATATTGTATGCTGATAATCTATTCATCTATTCATAGCGTATTTTTACAACGGTGACCTTGAAATAATCAGGTTGTCTGTTGTTCAGTCCTCGAATTACTGACAACCCAACAATATATTCATGTGTAGTTTGTGCCTTGAAAGTTTATATTCTTCAGAATCCCTGGACATGTTTTGGTTTCGAGATCATGCAGGCTAAAGTGTCGGAAACGTTAGCAGTCAATAAATAATTAGCTGTGTCAAGAGAATTAGGGCCGTGACTGATTGACAAACCTGTCAACACGAAAGTCACATTTGGCAAATACACACAATGATCATTCTTATTCTGTTCAATCAGACACTATCTATATTTAGGATTTCCCGCACAGCGCTTTACCTACATGTACAATGTTTCATTCTGATCTTAAAAGTTTAACAATTTGGTAAATTAGGATTGCCTGTATACATTGGCTGTACACATATTGAAATTAAGCAATATTTATGTTCTGTACAATCGTATCAAATTGAGACAACTGCTAAATTGCTCGTAATCAATCATGTACCAAATGACCACTGCTGGATTAAAATGTGACCTTGTGTGTGTGTGTGTGTGTGTGTGTGTGTGTGTGTGAGTGTGTGTGTGTGTGAGTATATATATATATATATATATATATATATATATATATATATATATATATATATAATATGGATGGTATATGCCTTGTATCATTGATACACCGCGAGATGTTTACATTTTCATTAAAAGAAAGGAGCCTCACTGATGGATCCAAAGATAATGCGTACATACTATACACATATTTATTTACAACACATACAAATGCACATACTTGCATTGAAAGGCAGTTAAGACTGATTGACTACAGACAAGTGTATATTGACGGAATAAATAAACTTTTCATAGTCCTGCCCACTGTTTCCGCTACTAAATTTACTTCTTAACCTTGTGCGGTTAATCACAATCTTCTTAGCAAATCGATAAACTGCTTCTTTTAGCTACTGAACTTTCATTTTCGTTTCATATAGGAATGTTGAATTACACTGATTAAATTAATATAAAACACACGTATGATTGAAAGATGGTTCAAATGAAGAAAGTAGAGCACTTTTACACGGATGTTTGCCGGTACGTTCCTGCGATGATCTACACAGAGAGAGAGAGAGAGAGAGAGAGAGAGAGAGAGAGATGGTGGTTGTCGGGCTGGGGAAACTTACCTAAAAGGCTTTTATTTATTGCTGATCCGTATGTTTCTTTGTTGGTCTATTAGCTTGCTACCTTACCGACCAGATTCAAAATGTTGATTATACAGTATGAAGTTAAATAATCAGGGAGTATGTTTTTTCCCCATATTTCTACTGCAAAAGAAATTACCGTTGAAAGGAAACCTACAAAGATTTTAAATAATTTGAAACGAGCGTTGAAAATAGTCATTACATCTACATGACTATTATTTAAATCGTGGACCGATAGACCGAGTATGTAATAGGTCAATATGGGTAGACCGATTTCATTATGGCCGAAGAACGTTAATGGGCCGACTCTGCTATGGGCCAAGTAGTCCTGGCACTCATTTAACAATTTCGGCCTGTTACGTACTCAGCCAATTCGGTCAGCCTTACAGTCCACGATTTATAAAATAGCTTTTTGTTCAACGACCATTTCTGTTTTTTTAGTTTTTATATTCTTTGTACGTTTCTTTCAACTATCATTTATTCTGCAATAGAAATATAGTGAGAAAAAAAACATCATCCAAGATTAATTAAATTATATAATGCATAATCAAAATTTGAAACTGTTCTTGTCCTCCCGCTATTAATTGTTAATTAAGTTTTCCGATAGCACATGTCTGTTCTACCATTTGTAGTTGTAAACATGTTGACACGTGTCAATCTGATTACAGTTGCAATTCTCATCCATATACCGTAAATTTTGTATCAACAGTAAATATTTTCCATTATTCTAAGTTATAAATGTCTTTGTCCTTGTAAGGCTGTAATATTAATTGACTTAAATAGATATTATTTTTGTTTAAAAAGATGAGCACATTGACAAAGCAAACATTTCAAAATCTTATGTACAGTATTTATTTTTTAGTATAAAATTTTGTATCTTTGCCCGTCTTTGCCCTGTCTTATTCCTTTTCACAAGATAAAACATGATTAAAAGTTTCATCGTATGACGGTACTATTTTAGTTAAATTCTTCTTAACATGATACAATTTAATGAATAACCAGGAGAATTTATAGCAAAATACGTTATATTTTTAACATTAAGAAGGAAAAGTGGAATTTATTACTGTATTGATTTAATACAAGGAAAATTGTATATATTACTGTGTTGATTTGTTTCGCTTTATTAATTTTTCATCAGGTGATAATTTTATCAAAACCGACGAAAAACTAAAATTTTTTAAGTACTGAATATAATCAACACAATTTTTTAAATTAATGGATCATACAAATTATACTGACGTACAGTGTTTAGACGTACAGATTTCCTTGGCCAATTGATACTAGTTATCATACAAGTGAAAAAGAGAAAAGGTTGAATTCGATTTGAGCAAGTAAGCTTTAAAATAATTTTGTCTGTAGTTTTCGTTATGACAAAAAATCATGGAGCAAAATATATTGTAACTGTCATGGTGAACGAAATATGGGTACTTAACAATGATTGTAACATGCCATTATTAAATACTCTGTATTGCTTTCACTTCACGGTTAATAAACTCGCAAAGTTTGCATAGTCAGTAATGATCAACTAATTGGTTTGTAAATAAGAAGTTTGGATGAAATATTTCTTGTTCAATAACAACAAGTGTGACAAATCCACACAAGGTTACCAAAAATGCAAGCTTTGGTCCGAAACGGACATTGTTGGCTATTTATTGTTCAATAGCAACAATGTTACGAAGCCATATACGATGAAGGGTAGGGCAGATTCAATGTTTTGTTTAAATATTTCGTGTTCAATAACGGTAGCCATACAAGATCACAAACAATACATAGTTGGGTCCGAAACTGACATTGTTTTAGAAAGCCACACAAGATCAGAAACATAACAAAATTGGGTCCGAAGCCGGCATTGTGTAACGAAGCTATCAAAGATCAAGGATAAGGCCCACTTTGCTGTGGGCCGACTCCGTAATGGGCCAAGTATGTTATGGGGAAATTTCTTTATTAAATATGTATGGGCTGACTCTGTTATGGTTCGGCTCCATTATGGGCCGAGATTTCCTGGTGCCATTTAAACATGTGCAAGTTTGCTTTTACGCTGCCTCCGTTTACGATGGTACAAATTTACACACCGTGCTAATTTAAGTTTGAAAATCTGTTCACACAACAAGATTTACACACGTTGTTAAATTTGCAGACATTTGTACACGGTTATATGTGGAGGGGTATAATTTACAACCTTGTCGGAAATGGAATTACTGCATGGACAATCTCATTATATAATGTACCAGATCTTAGGAATATTAGGGTCACCTAAAGTTCTCAGTTTAAACAGCATAAGACCACCTTAAGAATACGCTGAAATATCAACTGGTTCCTCGAATAATATTTGAAAACGTTGAAAATGGAGTGTGATCCAGTAATTGCAACAATTCCTAACATAAACATATATTCAGATTATTATTTTATTTAAATTCTGCATGAGAGGTAAAGTTAGCATGGACAGTGACCATATCATTCAAAATGAAATTAGATTTGTTATAACAGTGTTTATCACAGGGCATTTCATTGAACAACGATGGGAAAAAGGAGCCAAACGATTGAAGAAGACTTGTTAGGTCACGTTAAATAAGAAATTGATAACGAAATGATGGTATAACCGGTAAGTTCGCAGATTATCCTGTACCTGATCCGTTTGTTTACCACGGCAGCGTTGATGAAATCAACTTAATTCATGACTGTACTGCGGAGCCTTTGGACAAAGTCATCGTATTATGTCAGCAGTTAGCCTTGATTTTCCGTCTAAGTTATGGTATATAGGATCAAATGAGTATAGCCTTGATTTTCTGTCCATGGTATGGTATATAGAATCAAATGAGTATAGCCTTGATTTTCTGTCCATGGTATGGTATATAGAATCAAATGAGTATAGCCTTGATTTTCCGTCCAAGGTATGGTATATAGAATCAAATGAGTATAGCCTTGATTTTCTGTCCAAGGTATGGTATATAGAATCAAATGAGTATAGCCTTGATTTTCTGTCCAAGGTATGGTATATAGAATCAAATGAGTATAGCCTTGATTTTCTGTCCATGGTATGGTATATAGAATCAAATGAGTATAGCCTTGATTTTCTGCTCAAGGTATGGTATATAGAATCAAATGAGAATAGCCTTGATTTTCTGCTCAAGGTATGGTATATAGAATCAAATGAGTATAGCCTTGATTTTCTGCTCAAGGTATGGTATATAGAATCAAATGAGTATAGCCTTGATTTTCTGTCCAAAGTATGGTATATAGAATCAAATGAGTATAGCCTTGATTTTCTGCTGAAGGTATGGTATATAGAATCAAATGAGTATAGCCTTGATTTTCTGCTGAAGGTATGGTATATAGAATCAAATGAGTATGGCCTTGATTTTCTGCTCAAGGTATGGTATATAGAATCAAATGAGTATAGCCTTCATTTTCTGTCCAAGGTATGGTATATAGAATCAAATGAGTATAGCCTTGATTTTCTGCTCAAGGTATGGTATATAGAATCAAATGAGTATAGCCTTGATTTTCTGCTCAAGGTATGGTATATAGAATCAAATGAGTATAGCCTTGATTTTCTGCTCAAGGTATGGTATATAGAATCAAATGAGAATAGCCTTGATTTTCCGACCAAGGTATGGTATATAGAATCAAAAGAGTATAGCCTTGATTTTCTGTCCAAGGTATGGTATATAGAATCAAATGAGTATAGCCTTGATTTTCTGCTCAAGGTATGGTATATAGAATCAAATGAGCATAGCCTTGATTTTCTGTCCAAGGTATGGTATATAGAATCAAATGAGTATAGCCTTGATTTTCTGCTCAAGGTATGGTATATAGAATCAAATGAATATAGCCTTGATTTTCTGTCCAAGGTATGGTATATAGAATCAAATGAGTATAGCCTTGATTTTCTGTCCAAGCTATGGTATATACAATCAAATGAGTATAGCCTTGATTTTCTGCTCAAGGCATGGTATATAGAATCAAATGAGTATAGCCTTGATTTTCTGTCCAAGGTATGGTATATAGAATCAAATGAGTATAGCCTTGATTTTCTGTCCAAGGTATGGTATATAGAATCAAATGAGTATAGCCTTGATTTTCTGTCCATGATATGGTATATAGAATCATGAGTATAGCCTTGATTTTCTGCTCAAGGTATGATATATAGAATCAAATGAGAATAGCCTTGATTTTCTGCTCAAGGCATGGTATATAGAATCAAATGAGTATAGCCTTGATTTTCTGCTCAAGGTATGGTATATAGAATCAAATGAGTATAGCCTTGATTTTCTGTCCAAGGTATGGTATATAGAATCAAATGAGTATAGCCTTGATTTTCTGCTCAAGGTATGGTATATAGAATCAAATGAGTATAGCCTTGATTTTCTGCTCAAGGTATGGTATATAGAATCAAATGAGTATAGCTTTGATTTTCTGTCCAAGGTATGGTATATAGAATCAAATGAGTATAGCCTTGATTTTCTGTCCAAGGTATGGTATATAGAATCAAATGAGTATAGCCTTGAGTTTCTGTCCATGGTATGGTATATAGAATCATGAGTATAGCCTTGATTTTCTGTCCAAGGTATGGTATATAGAATCAAATGAGTATAGCCTTGATTTTCTGCTCAAGGTATGGTATATAGAATCAAATGAGTATAGCCTTGATTTTCTGCTCAAGGTATGGTATACAGAATCAAATGAGTATAGCCTTGATTTTCTGTCCAAGGTATGGTATATAGAATCAAATGAGAATAGCCTCGATTTTCCGACCAAGGTATGGTATATAGAATCAAATGAATATAGCCTTGATTTTCTGTCCAAGGTATGGTATATAGAATCAAATGAGTATAGCCTTGATTTTCCGTCTAAGGTATGGTATATAGAACCAAATGAGTATAGCTTTGATTTTCCGTCCACGGTATGGTATAAAGAATCAAATGAGCATAGCCTTGATTTTCTGCTCAAGGTATGGTATATAGAATCAAATGAGTATAGCCTTCATTTTCTGTCTAAGTTATGGTATATAGAATCAAACGAGTATAGCCTTGATTTTCTGTCCATGGTATGGTATATAGAATCAAATGAGTATAGCCTTGATTTTCTGTCCAAGGTATGGTATATAGAATCAAATGAGTATAGCCTTGATTTTCTGTCCAAGGTATGGTATATAGAATCAAATGAGTATAGCCTTGATTTTCTGTCCAAGGTATGGTATATAGAATCAAATGAGTATAGCCTTAATTTTCTGCTCAAGGTATGGTATATAGAATCAAATGAGTATAGCGTTGATTTTCTTTCCATGGTATGGTATATAGAATCATGAGTATAGCCTTGATTTTCAGTCCAAGGTATGGTATATAGAATCAAATGAGTATAGCCTTGATTTTCTGCTCAAGGTATGGTATATAGAATCAAATGAGTATAGCCTTGATTTTCTGTCCAAGGTATGGTATATAGAATCAGATGAGTATAGCCTTGATTTTCTGTCCAAGGTATGGTATATAGAATCGGATGAGTATAGCCTTGATTTTCCGTCTAAGGTATGGTATATAGAGCCAAATGAGTATAGCTTTGATTTTCCGTCCAAGGTATAGTATATAGAATCAAATGAGCATAGCCTTGATTTTCTGCTCAAGGTATGGTATATAGAATCAAATGAGTATAGCCTTCATTTTCTGTCTAAGTTATGGTATATAGAATCAAATGGGTATAGCCTTGATTTTCTGTCCATGGTATGGTATATAGAATCAAATGAGTATAGCCTTGATTTTCTGTCCAAGGTATGGTATATAGAATCAAATGAGTATAGCCTTGATTTTCTGCTCAAGGTATGGTATATAGAATCAAATGAGTATAGCCTTGATTTTCTGCTCAAGGTATGGTATATAGAATCAAATGAGTATAGCCTTCATTTTCTGTCCAAGGTATGGTATATAGAATCAAATGAGTATAGCCTTGATTTTCTGTCCAAGGTATGGTATATAGAATCAAATGAGTATAGCCTTGATTTTCTGCTCAAGGTATGGTATACAGAATCAAATGTGTATAGCCTTGATTTTGTGCTCAAGGTATGGTATATAGAATCAAATGAGAATAGCCTTGATTTTCCGACCATGGTATGGTATATAGAATCAAATGAGTATAGCCTTCATTTTCTGTCCAAGGTATGGTATATAGAATCAAATGAGTATAGCCTTGAATTTCTGCTGAAGGTATGGTATATAGAATCAAATGAGTATAGCCTTGATTTTCTGTCCAAGGTATGGTATATAGAATCAGATGAGTATAGCCTTGATTTTCCGTCTAAGGTATGGTATATAGAATCAGATGAGTATAGCCTTGATTTTCTGTCCAAGTTATGGTATATAGAATCAAATGAGTATAGCCTTGATTTTCCGTCTAAGGTATGGTATATAGAACCAAATGAGTATTGCTTTGATTTTCCGTCCAAGGTATGGTATATAGAAGCAAATGAGTATAGTCTTGATTTTCTGTCCAAGGAATGGTGTATAGAATCAAATGAGAGAGAGAGAGAGAGAGAGAGAGAGAGAGAGAGAGAGAGAGAGAGAGAGAGATGGAACAAAAGCACATACAGACACATGTTGAAACATATCACGTGGCATGACGTTTCCGTTCGAGTACAGACCATCACCATATTTGTACACTGTTACAATGTCGATATGAAGCAAGATGGCGCCCATGCTAATTTCCTGTAAGAGGCTATAATCATTTGATCCTATGTACCATTCCTTGCACAGAAAATCAAGGATATATATATATATATATATATATATATATATATATATATATATATATATATATAGAGAGAAAGAGAGAGAGAGAGAGAGAGAGAGAGAGAGAGAGAGAGAGAGAGAGAGAGAGAGAGAGAAACAAACAAATCATAACACAAGTTAACACACGGTTTCGGTAACAACATATTTCGTTATGTACGAATCACTTAAAATGAAGTGGAAGGATTAGGGCTTGTCATCAAACGGGCGGTTCTATGTTATGTAGTGTAAACAAACTTATATGCCCAGACTGTAATTTAACACATAAGCCATGTATGATTGTATGGTTTGTATCAGTTTAGCACGAGGTGACGGTCTGTACTGGAACTGATATGGCATATGACGCCATAGATGGTGTGGGGGGTTGGGGTTGGGGGAATGAAGTTTGTCTTCTTTCCAAATGAAAGATTATAGCAGTGTGATTTTTCTCGATAAAAGTAGGTGCATAAAAAATACATTGAATCTGTTTATCTTTACGGGTGGGGTGTCTGAGAGAGAGAGAGAGAGAGAGAGAGAGAGAGAGAGAGAGAGAGAGCAAACAAGGCAACATTAGGTTTCAATATCAACATTTTAATAAGCCTCGAATGAGGACGAATGGTTAGGGTTTGACCCTTCCTCGTTCATGAACAAAAGATTAAAAATAAAAAAAGTAACAATGTTGACAATGTAGTAAAGTTAAACTAGATTTTGAATGAACATTGAATATAATGTCATTTTACCAAGGACACTCTGAGTTTCTAGGCTAAAGAAAATGTATAACCATATTTCACAAAAAATAAAAAAAAAAAAACAAAACAAAACATTTCCATGTTATCGTCATTGTAAGCACGGGAAGGACAATCTGAGGTGTATTGAAGACATAGATTAAAGCAATGGCATGTATGTGACAGACTGTATGTTTACAAAAAGTTATTCTCTCTACAACGACTTGGTGCTAGTTTTACTGAAAAATGTTTGTCTGCACTATCAATTACAATCATCCTAGCGAGTTGTGTCCAATAGGATTCCTAAACAGATGTTACAATATTCTCCTATAATCACTTTTGGCATGTTCCAGGTCTTAAATGTAACAAGTCTGCTTGCGTACGACATGTACGATGAGGTCAAGATTTCGTTCATCAGTTTTTTAAACAAACCCTGTTAGAGAGATAAATACATTTACCAAGTTTGTTTTACTCCCCCCCACCCCGCAGGTCACTATACTTGTGACAGTTGGAAAATAAAAAATAAAATGTGCTAAAGTTATTTCGGTTTAGTTCTTTTTAAAACCACTAAAGCAGGTTTGTGTGTGTGTGTGTGTGTGTGTGTGTGTGTGTGTGTGTGTGTGATAAACTGAGAGGACGAAAGAGAACGTCATTATTATTATTATTATTATTATTATTATTATAAATTTTTCATGATGCGTTCAGGATTGAGTTAGCAATTTGACTTGATCGATCGACCGAGAGGGAGCTATTATTATTAGTGACAAGAAATGCTATGAGAGCAGCAATATTTAGTGACAGCTTATCAAACTAATGCATTGGAAAGAGAGGTTATCCTTTCTGGTAAAGTTGCGAGTTTGTGTGTTTTCAAGATGAGCTGGGGGGGGGGGGAGGATTATCTAATTCTGCTTTTATAATTCAAGGCGCTTACGTCTTATGGTTTAAAGTCCTGATGAAATTTCAAAAACACTCATACTCGAACGATGACAGTGATCGAAAATCCGATTTCTGTGCAAAATGTTACAGAATTGACTGTTTTGACCACACATTTTAATCGTTTCGAAAACATAGATCTAAGGATGCCAGATCACATACGAATATTCAGTTGTGTTTCTCCGCTTTAAGGGGTGGGGGTGGAGATGAGGGTATTACGAAATACGCATCGTCAGGAAATCAAAAAGTATAAGCAAAATAATAAAATGATTTAGATGACAGCGCGTATGTAATGTCAGTGGTAAGAATTATTATGTATATTTAATTGTTATTGTTTGCTCGCTTTTCTCTATGATTATATATTATGCATATCAGCATTTTGTATTTAAATTTGTCCAAAATCAAGTTAATTGTCTACTTAATTGGTGACATTTATTTTCTAAACAACATAATAAATACATAAGATTTATATATGATTATTAATTAAATATTTAGATCGTTATTATTGGAGATGAAAATGTTTATTTTAGTTTGAGTTTAGGACATTAATATTCCACTTGGAAATTCCTAAACATGGTGACAACTTGGAATGTTTTAGGTCGTAACATGGTGAACATAGATTTGGGGAAAATATTATAGTCCTTGGCTTTCAAACAAAATTTGCATTTAAAGTTGGAGAAAAGTTCGTTTTTTTTTTTTGTTTCTTGGTACAGCATAAATATAATTTGTAAAAATAAGCAACAAAAAAGTAGATCAGTGTATGCTAGCTGAATGTAGGCCACAATTTGTAACATTCGAAAAAACAAGAGTTAAATGCATATTTCTTGGCTAGGATATGGAAGGACACATATTTTATCACATTGTTAGACCAGAATTTAAAACAAAAAGGATTCTGACATGCTCAAATACATGTCGTATTTTCGTGACACATCGGCTAATTTCTTTTCCTCACAGAACTAAAGATTACCTGTAACATTTATCGGTTCGAATTTCAAAAACTGCTGTAAGGTTATGATTTTGTGTGTGCAAGTGTTGAACATGGCAAAATTAAGGTAATATGGTCTTCAAGTTAGCGAAGTACACACAAAACATACAAAGAGAAAGGGCCGTGTCTATACAGTACATAGACAAATTTGTTGTAACTTCGTCAAATCATTCATAAATCAACCATCATCATGAAAAGCTCACACCACTCCAACGAGAAACCATAAGCTAAGCTACGACGTAGTTATATGTCTTCATACAAAGTGAGAATTGATAGCACCAGTTCATGCTAACAATTCTTAAAAGGAAAAGATTGACACCGATCCAATATCAGATATCTCTACTAGACAGAAACTGTCAAGATGTCCCAAAAAAGAACTTCATCGCTTGAAGATCTTTTCCATCTACGAAAGATACAAGTCACTTGTACGAAAGATACAAGTGACTTCGAGAAAATTTCGAGTGACAGCTTACACGTACACTGTGAAATTTAAAGATTTCAAAATCAGAAGTGTAACCAGAGAAAGCAGCAGGTTTCATTGCAGATTTATGGGAACTAATGTTATAAAAATTGAATAGACAGTGCCGTCCTAAAGATGGGAATCGTTTGAGATTGTCCAAAACTCATGACAGTTTGAGGTCATCTGTCTGGATCGAAATTGTATATCCGCAGAATCAACAGCTTCCAAAATTATTGACAACGTTTAACACATTCTACAGTCGAAAGACGAGTTTAACTTTACTGATGGAAAAAGCGACTTCACGTGACACACGTATCACCTCCAAAAGGCAAAGGGTAATATGAAGTTTTATTTGCGATGATCTCCGCAGCACAAAAATTAGTATCGTATGTGTTTAGCTCGTTCCATCATAGTAACTCATGCTTATGCTTTGAAAAACTATATCGTGGAATGGTAACTATCGCGGGAGAGGATGACACGATCGGACAGACCTCAATAACAAAGAGATGTAGAAATTCTTCCGAAACAAGGAGGCATTTCTAAAGAGACAGTGTGTGAAATTCTTGAAATGCAGAAAAGTCAAAACGTGTTGGCTTATCGTTATACTTTCAAAGTGTACGATCAAATCGTTCGTGGAGATCTGTTTCGATGACCAGATTTCCCATCTAAAAATACATCCATGGTTATCATCACCTGGATCATTTTTCTCTGCCTTTACAACCATAACATTATCTCTTGGATGCAGTTATTATTTGCGAGAAATGTGACCAAAGATTGAACAGTATGGAACACAATATTCATTGTGGAGACAGATGTGGTCAGTGTTTTGCTAGAAAAGCTTGCCTTCCTGAAGGACAAAAAAGAATTCCACGCTCTATATGAAACGAACGCTCGTCAAATCCTCGTTTTACGAACAACATCACAGGAAACAAGTTAAACAACAGAAAATTGCTGGTGAAATACTGACAGTGTTCAACTTGTGGACAGCACGTATGGACCAATAACCAAAGTTTCAAGTTTCAGCAGGGCACAATATGTCATTTCTGATTAAATCGTCGAGAATAGAACAGCACTGTTACATTATAAAGTATGACAACGAACTGGAGGAAGAATTAAATGACCGCCGACATAAAAAGCAAGATCATAATGTCGATTGTTTACTTTGAAAGTTTCAAGAGATTGAAATTCAGATCTCTAGCTTTTTTTAACTCCTCTTGCTTGTGACAAAGCATTAAAGTGTATTTAATTCATTATTGCCCAAATACTAGCGTGATTACTGGAGGATGAAAAAAGATATTTCGTTGCTCGAGTACTCTTGATGATTTTGGAGAATGGATTTTGGACCACACCGATGACACATGGAGCGAAGTCGAAGTCCATTGTCAAGGGAACTGTTATCGACAGGGTACAGTCATGGCAGGCAGGTTTCCTCTGGATGAAATGTCTCTCCGGGAGAGCGTTGCATTCAGATTTTACCACTCGGAAGAAATACAGCAAGCTTCTCGAAATGGCGTCCCGGGGTGTGACCCATATCGCCCGCCCCTTACAAAGGCCCTGTCTCCGTTTACGACGGACAATTTTTACGAAACATTATTCAGAACATGGAACGTAGTTTCCAGTCGTTAATAGTGCTAAAGTCATCTATATGTAAGTCGTATAATTTAAAGATTTCTTCCATTATTTAGCCATGCCTTTATGCAGAATGCCTAAAACGTTTGGAATGACAGAAACTGCGAAAAGTTATTTTCAAGACTGAAGCTAATAAAGACATCATACTCCCACATTTGCCAGAAAATCACCACTACGATCATGATGACATGCACACAGAACGAAGAAGGGCATTCTACACTTGGTACCAACTTCATTCTTTCTTTCTCAGGATCCACAATGGAAGAATTCTACGTAAAAACGACGTCAGAATTTTGAAGGTCGAGGATACAAAGTGATATAAATGCGAGAACACGGCTACAATCGATGGTTCATTTTAGACTCATTGTCGAAGCATACGACGTGGTGGATATCGAGCTTTTGAATGCATGAGACAGTTTATTTGCAGGACGGACCAAGGAGACATGCTAGCTGTACGAAACAGACGAAGCTCGAGAAGCGCAAATCAAATACATCCTTGTTTCCTTGGGTTCGCAAATATACTTGATTTTTTACCGGACAACCTAAAGTGTTGACAGTACACATCGACGTAGAACACATTTGTTAGTACGAAGTTTAATCAAAGTCTTACCACCAATGAACTTGTGCTATCCTGTTTTACCATATCATTGCTACAGAAACCTGACATTTCCTTATGCCGTACGTGTGCATGGTATATTCATATCATATAACAATACCAACAAGATGGTTGTAATGAAGGGATTTTTTTTCAGGGACGTCAACGAATTTCTAAAATAGAGGCAAGAAGCTAGCAGCTATTCATGTCGGTGTCTAGCTCCAGAAGACAAATATAAATGCATGAAAGGTACGAATATTAGAAGGTATAACTTTGGAACATGTGGAAATGACCGAAAGAAGACGTTAGTTTCCAAATAGCATACATAACTTTGGAACATGTGGAAATGACCGAAGGAAGACGTTAGTTTCCAAATAGCATACATAACTTTGGAACATGTGGAAATGACCGAAGGAAGACGTTAGTTTCCAAATAGCATACATAACTTTAGAACATGTGGAAATGACCGAAGGAAGACGTTAGTTTCCAAATAGCATACTGAATTTTTTGTGAGGAGAACTAGCTTAACGTTTGCTTTTCGCAAAGACCGAATGTTAATCTACATTTTCAGGTCATCGACGATAAAGGAAAACGCATAAAACACATGGACATCATACGTGTAGATTTGATTTTGACTAATTAGTAAGAAGTCGTAACAGCAAATACTCATTTAGAATTGTATGATGTATTGGAACGTTTAGGAAAATGTCTTTTACATTGACATCGATAGTTGCAAGCTAGCCATAACAGTTTTTGTTGAAATATTTTACAGGTAATAATTGAAGTACATTGTAGAAGTGATCGTTTGGGCAAAATGTAAGGCATATAGTCTACTGAATGGTCGAATCCCATACGCACACTGGTCTTTTCTTATTTAGTGGGGAGGGGAGGGTTTGCTATTAATTTTTGATAATTCGTTGTGATTGATCGTTAGTCGAAACTAGTCGCATGTATACGAACAGTCTCGACGCACTTAATCCTCTCGGAATGACTGCAACATATATTTTAATTGTCTCCGGAATTTTTTAGGCGTATAGTTCCGCCCAAAGGAAATCCAAGAAGTGGGTGGGGTTGAATTCAAACAGATGATCGTGGTCAGTGGAAAAGCCAGCCTTCACAAACGACCGTAATAAAGGAAGTTGATTCTGTGTGATAGAGTCTAAATGCATTACTCAGATGATAGACTGCACTAGGGACTGACAAATAGCAGCTGTTGCAAAATGTTATGGCATAAACAAGAACCCACTCCACCTCCCTCTTCTCTTATAGTTGGCCCCACCGGTCAGTTGTACATGGTTGGCTATCCCCAACCAATTATCCTGATAACGCTTTCACAAAGGCCATTTTTATTTCGTTCTTTAAACTGAGGAGGTGTTCACATCAAGAACCCTTGGTGGAGGCGTTATTTTTTTTTATTTCTGAGCTTCTGTGATCGCTCTGTGTGTTGCTATAATAATAATAATAATAATAATAATAATAATAACAACAACAATAATGATAATGACTTTATTTTAAGAGGATAACATATTTAGCATTAACGCTAATCTCCCATATGTTCATCAAAAATGAATAAAAATCCATACGCATCTCTCTCTCTCTCTCTCTCTCTCTCTCTCTCTCTCGATGTGTGTGTGTGTATATATATATATATATATATATATATATATATATATATATATAATCCTACCTAAAACTGACACAAATGACTTGTATAATAATAGGGGATGATTTCATTAATTTAAAGCAACAAAAAAGGAGGATAATATGTGTACACAATAAAAATTGGAATATAAGTCTGGATATCGTTAGTGGCGAGCCACAAGGTGGTCATCATCCACGGATTTAAATGTATTATAAAACGCTAGCTTTCTAATTTCTCTAGGAAAAGTGTTCTGGCATTTTGGACCCGACAGTTATCAAAATAGGAATAGCAAGATCATGGGATAAAACGATACATATGGTTTTTCAGATGATTTACGTAATGAAAAGTCTCGTGAGAATTAAACAAGGGGTAAAGTGTTGACCAGACATTGAGCATTTCTAACCCTGCCTTGATTCTTTAATCGTGACTCGAGTCCATTAGTCTTTCTTACTTTGTCTTGAAATTTTTAAAATTTCAACACAAGATTTCGGCGGCAAAGTACTTCTCTCTCTCTCTCTCTCTCTCTCTCTCTCTCTCTCTCTCTCTCTCTCTCTGATGTCACTTTGCACGCCAGCTTCATCAGAGAACTCATTGTCAAATAGTCTGTCCAAGATACTGTTGTCTACCTCAACAACGCCAAAAATTACTCGGCCTGGATACCGTGAAATGCACCTAAAGTGCCCTTCGCTACTTAGGCCTACGATATTCTTCCAGCGCCAAAAGCGGTCATTTGCATCAAATATGACTGAAATTCTTAAAATTGTTGGCATTTTGAATAATTTAAAATGTTTAGCAATAAATCATTCCCGTTATTTTATTATTATTTAATATTTTAACTTGTGAATATGGTTCCAGGTTGGGCGTGCGATACGGAAATTTTACGTGCGCGATACGGAATGTACGATACGGAATGTACGTACGATACGGAATGTACGATACGGAATTACAGATTGAACATCAGTATCGAATGCCACTCTAACCATGTAAGATTAACGGGTATGTAGTATCTGAAAATATATTTAACTTTTCAGTTACATACACACAAAAATATAGAACGCTAACCTGAAGCTTTTGTCCTTACGCTAACGACTGTATCAGCAGACTGATGTCACCTCCACTAACTGTCAACATCAAGCTTCAGTTTGGCTTTCTCTATTTATTGTGTATGTAATTGAAAAGTTAAATATATTGTCAAATATGAATATTACTACACAGTTAAGCTTTCACCAAAGTATACGGAGTATGCAGTAATTATGTAAAAAGAACGAAGGACACCGTCATATCTTAGTGCTTTATTGATATAAGGTTGGAAAACGCGTACAAGGCCATTGACAGTTTTGTATATCACGTGACCTTTCCGTGATACAACATGTTCACAGAATGGTGGTTAATTTTTTTATTGGAAATATATCAGAAGATGGTGTGAAAATAACAGTTTTAAAATTATTCCTGCAGCTCGGTGTTCCAGTTTAGTAACATTATCAGTCTGATCTAGTGGAAACTACTATCAATGAAGATACAAATCAGTGAAGACTGCTATCAATTAAGACACATAGCAATGAAGACATATAGCAATTAAGATACAAAGTAATGAAGACTGCTTTCAATGAAGATACATATCAATGAAAACTGCTATCAATTAAGACACATAACAATGAAGATACAAAGTAATGAAGACTGCTATCAATGAAGATACATATCAATGAAGATACAAAGTTATGAAGACTGCTATCAATGAAGATACATATCAATGAAGACTGCTATCAATTAAGACACATATCAATGAAGACATATAGCAATTAAGATACAAAGTAATGAAGACTGCTATCAATGAAGATACATATAAATGAAGAGTGCTATCAATGAAGACGCATAGCAATGAAGATACAAAGTAATGAAGACTGCTACAAATAAAGATACATAGAAATGAAGACTGCTATCAATTAGAACTGCTATCAATGAAGATGCATAGCAAAGTAGACACATGTCAATGAAGATACATAGCAATCTTTAACATTATACAGAGACGAGTTCAAAGTGATTCAGAATACGTTTGAGTGTAAGAGTTGTCGACAATTTCTATGTGGACCCAATTTTTGATACAAGTGGGTTTTGATAGTTGTACTTGCATTTAATAATGCGTACACGACTTTTAAACGGATTGAATGTCTGTTTTAGAATGATAATAGGCAATGGATTAACCCTATTGCTGGATGGTTGCATCATTCGCGAATGTAATCAGAGTATTTAAGACATAGGTTGTGATCGTTAATAAAGAGCAGAAGAGAGGACGGGCCCAAAAAATGGAGTCTTGAGGGACAAGTCATTTTGCTTGTTCTAATGATAATGAGCGGTTTCCATGACATTCATCTTGAGTCCGGTTTGTTAGATTACAATTTAGCAAAGAGTGTTAAATAGTTCAAAATGTAAAGATTGCTAATTTCTTCAGAATAATATCTAGGTTATCCTCAGCAAAGACCTCAATCTATAATGACAACCCTAGTGATTTTACGTGAGCTAATAGTAGATAGCCATTCATTCATTAGTGTAGTCAGGATAGTTTTAACCGGAGTGAGATCGATATATAGTGTTGTACACGTACTGAGACAGCGCAATGGATAGGTAAATAATGAGTGCCTTGATTATTGTTTAAACGCCATTCACACGAAAATAGGTTTATAGCTTGATGGGTCATTATTGGATCGGCCTTACGAAAAAAAAATAAAAAAATAATGGCTTACTTCAATGCATCATAGAATACACCAGCTTTTAAAGAGTTATTGAAAAGATCAATAATAAAGATGGGTACAATGATATATATTTTAAGTGCATACATTTATCATCCAAACATTTGTAAGACCGTGATAGCTGAGGCTAAACTGATCGTGCTGGCGTTGCTGATCATTTTATATTCATGTACTTTTTTCACCCCAATTCCAAATATAGCTATACTATAAACGACATGTATCTTTAATAAAAGACTAAGTAACAGGAACGCAATAAATATATATATATATATATATATATATATATATATATATATATATATATATATATATATATATAATATCGCTTTATCGTTTTTCTTGAAAATTTGTTTCCATTACATTGGTAATTGTCTGTATATACACTGTGTCCGCTGAACTATGATCTAGGCCGCTCTTATGTCCTTGCCATTTCTGTCTGACTGGAGTTATAATTTTGGCTCTGGAATGTACAAAGTATGCTTTCAATATTGAAGATTAATTTTTCTTTTGTGATGGGACACATTGTTTGCAATCATAAGTCAAGTTTAAGTCCTTCTGGTGTAGGTCTTAGGCGCTAGATAGATGGAAAGATACGTACATACATACATACTTAGACACACACACACACACACACACACACACACACACACACACACACACACATACAGGCACATAGACACAAACAAGTATAGAGATCGAGTGGGATATATATATATATATATATATATATATATATATATATATATATATATATATATATTGCCCTTAAGTCATAAATATGTTAAATAAGTGTGTACCTACATATAAACCACAATGCAGCAAGTAAAGTAAGAAAAAGACGTAAACCCATAGGAATTCTTGCATGTAACCTGTGATAACAAAAAAAAAAAAAAATTGATGTATTTGTATTTATTTTTCATGTACATTTTTATGAATTATTGATCGTCGTTTAGTAGAACTCGCCCCCCCCCCAGCAATAAATCTCCATGCAATACATTTAGTCAACGAGATACAACTTTGTTATATCTTTATCTTTGTTTGATACGGTACAAATGAGATCTAATAATTATCCATCAGCAAGTTTGTGTACAATGCATAAAATATTATGTCTTCCAAAAGTTTCAACAAAAAAGAACCATACAATAAAGGTTTACTAGCTTATCCCCAATAAAAATCGGATTTACTTTTGGTGGAACACAACAATTAGTCATTCATAATCAAAAATATTAAACTGATCCATAATGCCATAGATTGCGATTAGTGGATCTAGAAGAAGGCAAGTTAAGAAGTTGCTATCACTATCAAACATATAAAGAAAAGAGAAAGATAAAAATATGCATATGCACATATAATGGATTTACTGATGACAACTGTGCAAAGAGTAGAGATGTTGATAGCAAGCTATACCTCTTCCACCCGATCTAGCGCCTGTAATGTCTGCAAAACAGGAATGATTGCATGTTATATGCAGCACCATCTTCACTATATACTATTATTGGAAGGATCAAAGCCATTAGCTAACTTTCGAGATTCCGTATCGGCCAAAGGGAATTTTCGGAATGATCCAATCTTTCTGCAATATTTTATTATGGTCATGGAAAGTGTTATATGTATTACAGTGCCACTTTGCAAGATAATTGTCGTCAGCAATATTAAAGTTATATACTTTGCATCAACGTACATTAGTTCATTTGAAGAATGACCATATTAAACATAAATTTGGTGATACTGTTTAAAAAGAGGGTGGGATACATTCTATTAGAGCTACCCCTGCGTCTAAAGAATTCTTACTCGTATATTTTGCAGTTTATGGATTGAGTCTGGATAAACCTTATCATTCTGCACAGGAGTTTGAGTTATATGTTGGTGCATTAAATTAATTTAATGACCTTTAGTATTAACAAAGTGCGCAAAGCTACGGACATTTTTGCTTTAAACTGATAATATAAAGCTTACCCGTGACGTTGACAAACATTTTAGCTCTATCAGATTGAAGGAATAGACTATGACTGGCTACACACTCGTATTCCCCCTTATCGTAAACTCCCAGAATGTAGATAAGCAGTCGTTCGTCTATAGGATAAATTCGATTAGTCTGGTTCGAGGTCTGGCCATCTTTCTTCCAGGTGATGGTGGGTTTTGGAAATCCTGATGCCATGCATCGCAACCCCAAGATGTCTCCTGGAACCAAATTCTTGTTTATGTCGTGAGTTTCGATTTTCGGGGCAGCTGAAATGATAGATCGCTAATCAATATTTACAAATACATGCATCATAACCACAAGAATGATAAATGAATCACGTTTGACCAAACTTCAAATGAAATATGCCATCTGGATTATCAGGTGCCTGGCTAATCGGAAAAGTTCCTTGAAACAGTTAGTACAGTTAGTATTTCAGACATATTGATGTTCACAAAAAAATATCAAGGCTGAGTTAACCGTGTTCATTCCATTTGTTAATTTTGCGAAAGGTTCCATGATAATGATAAAAATGGACAAAACCAAAATCTACGGGACCATAAGTATATATTCCTAGGAAAATGAAGGCATCAAAGAAAATGTAATAACCTATCATTTGTGTATTTCTGTATTGAATAAGTCGAGTTTCCTATAAGACTAGTTAATGTTGTCATTATGAATTTTCAGTCAGAGACACGGAGCATTTACTTGTCTTGCAACAATTTCACTCATCCAACATTGTAGATAACACGGAACCTGCTTACAATGCCACTCCTCCCATCGGAAAAAAACATTATAAGAAAGAGCCTTGACCTTCCACAGCCGTACTTAAGAGTTGTCTGTGCAATGAAATGTGCTGTTGAAGGAAGATCTCAGTAATCACAGCAAACTGATTAAGCCTTCCTTAAAATCCTATCACTAGTTCCAGCTTTATTTGTTTATCGGGTCGGGATTAGGTTGACAATGATCTAACCAAATATTTGAAGACATTACTGATACACAAAATGTTTGCTCGAAAGCTGCTCACAAAAGCACTAACAAGAAGAAATTCGGGAAGAGTTCCATCCTCAGGCAACAATAACGAGACACCTGAACATAAATCACAGATGTCGTTTTTATAGGATCTCTACCACAAACGAAATCGACAGGACAAATAGAGGAAGGCAGTTAAATGTGCTATAGGTTGTGCTGTGTGTATTAAGTGTTTTTCTGAACAGAGTTAAAATTGTCCCCACAGTATTATCTCAATATTAACAAGTGCACCTCTTAATTTCACTTTCCCTTCCACTCCATAAAGTTTATTCCATTTGGGATTAAGATGAAAATTGGTGTAAGCGTATAACTGATCACTAAAAGATGTGTCGCATGCAACACTGTGAGGTCTATCTTCAAGGTCAAGGTTATGTCTCTAATTTGTTTTTCATCACACTTTCATTTTCCATCTATAATTTAAAAGCATTTAAAATTAAGGGAAGGGATGTTGCACTCTTATATACCATCATTAGAAGGTGTGTTGCGCACGACATTGGAAGTTCTATCTCCAAGGTCAAGATCATGGCTGATTATTTTATGTTTGCATTACATTTTAACAATTTCACTTCCGCTCTTTGAAGTTAATCTTCAAGGTCAAGGTCGTAGTTAATAGTTTAGGTTTCAGTCACATTTGCCCTTCTGCCTTGTTATACTATCTCTCTCATTATATATATATATATATATATATATATATATATATATATATATATATATATATATATATATATATATGCATCTCTAGGTGATCACCCATATATTCACCATCGTTTCATAGCAATCCATTAGAAACCGTAGGATTAGTTATACAACGAAGACTGTGTCATGCACTGCATTAAGTTACAAGACATAAGAGCAAGAAAAATTGCTGGAGCAAATTGATTTGTCGGTAAGTGCAATATGGTAGCTTTGCCATGTTTCTGTTGTGACAAGCAAATTATCTTACAATTACACACATATGGGCATTTAAGTACCTTAATGTGTCTTTCACAATAAAAAAATTTGAAGAACGTTTTGAATCTCAACTCGAACAAAGATTCATTTCAAACAATTTTGCTTTTAAAATGGGCATTCACTATTGTGATCTTATAGTTTTGCATATACACATTTTGGTAATCATATCGGGCTAGACATTTTACAATTTTACATTTGAACCATGTCGTAATCACACTGAGCTAGACATCTGCAGCAACTGGTACATATTGAATGCTTTAAAAAAACTGATTCATGCCAACATAAGCATTCTGGGGTCTGTTTTAAACAAGCGGTCTAAGCAGGCCTAGTATCTTTGGTGTCTTATATATGTAAGTTTTGAATACATGTGTTGAAAATGTATAATGGAAGAAATCAAAATACCGTTTGGAGTATTTTTGTTGCCATTATGTCTGTTAATCCTAAATAATGAAGTATATGTTTCCAGTTCCATTTTAGAAAAAGATTTGTCTGACATATTACTTCTGTTTGTATTGATCTTTTATTCTCCATTTACCAAAAGCAAGGCATGGTTGTATGACCTAGAGCAACAAGAGTGCTACGACATCTCATGTTAATTGTAATTGTACTCTATGTATATAGCTGAAATTTCGCACAGAAACCATTCGCCTTTGTTCAGTCTGACCAATCCCAACCTTTGACCCAAACTCAATGGGCTTCTTCCCTTCCCTAAGTGTTTTCATTTCTCACATTTCTGCAATATATGCATCGAATCAGTTGTTGCAGATTAAGACTACAACACAATTTTCTACAAGTCCCTTGTTTGGCATAATAATTGTATCCAAAGATCAGAACACAGTCATTTCAGTTGATAACGAAACTATCAAAATTAAGTTATAGCTGTATAGTTTGACTCAGCAACGAACGATTCAAAACTACATAGTTCTGGAAAAATGAATGTTTCTTCTGGAAATTAATGAATCCATGACTGGAGCGCCGGTTTGTATGCTTGCGATCTGAAATGTATTATTTGGGCAGCTGGGTCCACATTTATTCTACACTACAAACTATTTTGGAAAGAAATACAGCAGTTTCGTGGTTGCCTTTTTTGCCTTTTCTTCTTTATATTTTCTTAATGATCATGGATTAATTACTCTCGACTACTATCAAAGTTAAACCATTTCAGTAAAATATTTCTGTCAGCCAATGCAATTGATTGTTTTATGCTTCTATAACATGAAATCACTCTATTCAACAAGCTTGGAATGCTCTCGATTCAGTCTATCATCAACCGAAATGATTTTACATTGGCATTTCCTTGTTTATTTTTTTTTCTAGACTCACTATGGGAGTCATAATGGGAACTTTCTTTAGCCAGAGATGAAAACTAAAGATCACTGGCACAAAAGAGCAGCTTACCTGTATATCAGTTTGACAACTTTAACACTCCTAAACAGAATCCTTAAAGTGGTGGGAACAGTAAACTTTAAAAAAAAAAAAAACTCACAAAAGTTAACATTGTTCTAACTGATGATCCAAGTTTCTTGCTTAAGCAGGTATAGCAAGCAAGCCAGTAAGGAACTCCGAGCATATCAGTGTATCAACTTTGGACCCATAGTAATATTACCCAGATGTGTTAAACGATTGCAGCCTCTGATGGAAAATATTATGACTGTCAAAAAATTCAACACAAGCTTTAACATTGTTTAGGCAAGAATTGAAATTCTATCTCATCACAACGTAAACATTAGCACTGTAGTGATATTATCAACGAGTCCCATTGGGATGCTGCCAGTGATGTCGCCGGTATGTGACTTTAGCGAATTTAAAGGCAGCATTTTAGGAGCCTTATACAGGTATGACAAAAACTCTACTTATTAGGTGCACAAAGCAAATCTATTAATCAGAAAGGAATCTTACAAAATCTTAATAGTTTTAAGAGAACGCAGTATTTCTCAACAAGTGTACCGTGAACGACAGATTATATGAAAACCCAATGTTAAATAGTCCTTTATTTAGTTAACTGAAATGTGTGCACAATGACCTTGACGTTTGATCCTGTGATTCTTCTTTACCCTAAACACAGGCATACCACAAAATATGTGACTTATCAGTGGTATAGAACTACTGTTATTTTGCAGAAACCATTATTCATGTTTCATTGACCTTAAGCTTTGACCTTTTAACCCAAATCAATAACGTTATTTCTGACCTCAAGTGCAAGCCATCCACAAGGGTTGCTTGAAGTACGTCATGCTGAACTAGTGTTATTGTGTGGAATCAAGTTCAAGCCAGCCAGTAAGATTAGAAACTGTAGGTGGACTCAAGACCCTTTAGACCCTGAACCAACAGCATTCTTCTCCGCCGTCTACAGTTACCATATTATGTGGATTCTTTAGAAAACCCCATCATATCAGCACAAATAAAGTGATTTATCACATAGTCGGTACACTTCGCCTACAGTGTGTGCAGTTTCATATTTTTGATATTATACGTGTGAACATATCACTTTATGTGATTCTGATTGGTCCAAATAAGCCCATGAAATTATTGTGCACGATCCTCTTTACTGATTGGCTGGGATCGTGGGAAAACGTTTTTAATCCCGCCTTCTGGAATGTTTTGCTTTGAATGAACATTTTTTGGCGGCCATTTTTTAACTTGACTCGCGAAAGGAAATTGAGGAAAAATTATCTCGGCTGTCTGAATATGGGTATGTTACCCACACAGGGGTTTGTTATGTCATGTTTAACAATATCATCATAAGAAAAATGGCGTAAAACTACAAGACAAGAACAACAATAAGGAGTAAAACTAAGGGATAGCGGGTGGCGGGGGGGGGGGCGTATATCTGTAACATAGATATAGAATCCACCGTATATACAAGCGTGGTTTAAATGTTAACTTAAAGAAGTAAATAAACTCACCTCTGTTCACAGAATAATCTGGACATGAATGGGTCTCCTAACTGACAGAACTTTATCCAACCACATCATCTTTACGTAGCATATATGGGATGTAAATCCGACACGAAAAGAAATTTGTTGACGTCTTCTGTACAGTCTGTTGTTCCAAATCAACTACTGCAAATATCCGGTCACAAATGCATTGCAGTAAATGTGGGAATTTTTGCATCCGGTAATCCTATTTCACATAAAAATCGCAACAATGTAACATTTAGTTCTGAAATTGACATTTTAGGGTAAACGTGTACTCTACTGTCGGCCTGCTGTACTGTGTACCGTATCAAACAATGTGGCAGCTTCACATCGCATTGATCATTCTGTTTTGAAAAATGATTTTGTCGTTATAAAATGTTCTGTTTATTCGGATGGAAGCTTTTTCTTTGATTTATAGTTTGTAAAACAGTACAATCTACTTTTACCAGTTCAGCTTTGTTTGGGACTATATTTTATGTACAACAAATGAAAGGTGCACCGTCTGTCAGAATGAACGAAATTATTCGTTCTTCTTTCTATCTAAATAATTTCCACTGAAATAAAAACTATGTGATAAAAAGAATCTCAAATGGGTAACGATTTAATATTAAATTTATGAAACTCGTTGAATAATGTCCAGCTTCTGCTCGCCAAGGCTCGCAAAAGCTGGACATTATTCAACTTGTTTCATAAATTCAATATTAAATCATTACCCATTTGAGATCCTCTATATAATCGTGTCCAACAGAGTGAAGGGCCTTCGATGAAAAGAAATAACAAGGTGGTTTGAACCCTCCAATATATAAATGAAATTGTATTAAGTTACATGTGGTTAATTTAATGACTGAGATATGCATTCGAGACCATTTCTTTAGGAAATATTGTCGTTCTATACATAACTACCTTCCAGTTGTACACAAACATGTAATGCAAATTTTTTCTTGTTTGAAGTTCGTTCACCAAATACACTGTCAATCAGACTTGATTATCCAGGCAGATTTCTAGCAGCACATATAGTTGACTATGCTAGGTTAAATGATAAATTGAGCAAAATATATTGTATACTCTATTATCCATTCTGAGAACTTCTTGAAACCCCCTTGGTCTACATGCACCAAGCTACCAACTTGAGTTAATCATAGCCACCGTGCCTATTGCAAATAGTAGTTAATGAAAGTAGAGCACGGGAAATGTTATGTAATTTTGTGTGCAACGATGAAGACATTCTGAAATATGTGCACTTCCTACAATATTATGTAAAGATTTAATAATAACAAGTTTTAATTAAGAGCAAATTTATATAATAGCTTTAAGAAACCAAACACAAATTAGTTCTATAAAATAATTAATTTTCTACTGTACTGCTATCAAGAATAAAGGCAAACATTTTCGCATACTCAGACGCAGAATATTAGAAGTATTGTGGAGAAAGAGGGTCATCATATCACTAACCATACACATTAATTGGTGGAGAGCGCACCTCCTGGTAAGATAACTTGTTCCCCTTGTTAAAGACCAATACACATCTGTACTCCCCTGCATCTTGCCTCACTGCAAGGAAACACAAACTTCATGATCACAGGATAACTACCAATATGCTGTGATTTTCGCATTTAACCAAAACTGTAAAAAGAGAATCAGTCATAGTAGGCATGAGAGCGTTCCCTTGATTGATATCTGCCTAAATGCCCAAAACAAAAGCAAATGGCAAAGACAAAACGTGGTCAGTATATGGTGCTACTCTGTAATTTTATGTAATGTTGCTGATTGAAAATAGTATGACAGCAACTACTCCAAGGTTTCTTTAGCTTTATACATTCATGCATATTTTGATCACATATCAGTGGCATTTGTCAAATATTGAAAAGCATCAATGCCAGAATGACTTCTATCGGATTTAGTCAAATTCTGTACAGCGGTTTTCTTACATACAGCATCATTTCTATATTGTAATAGATCATCAAGCTAGGATACTTTCTGCCAAATTTGGTCAGATTCTGTTAAACAAATTTTTAGGAGAATGTATTACAATTTCTATTTTCGCAGGAGCAGACATATATGATGGCAACGACATTATTGGCACAAACATAATCACTATACAAATGAAGATGTTTTCCGTCTAATTTATACAAGTGTTGTATAGTGGTTTTTGATAAATCATTCCAAAGAATTTCTTTATTTAGTTAATGGCATCCATATTTAATGGAATATCGGGCAAATTTTTACAAATTTGAAAGCCCCTCTATAATTAGGTGAAATGTAATGGAAGGGGTTAAATCAGGTTCTATAACACCCTTTCAAAATGTATCTTTAAATAAATTTAGGGGTTACACGGATGCCATATTACACTGGATAAAGTATTTAAGGAATTGTAGAAAAGTGTATAAACGAATAACTAGAACGTGCCAGCTTGAATGTTACCTGCGTATGAAATTTCCAGAGTTCTATTCTCTATAAAGATAGTATACTTTGAACTGTTTTGCAGAAACCGTTCTTTGCCATCCAAAAGCAGCAGCCACTCTGTGGTGACAGTAAAGCTGGTATCACTTCGGTTCATTCCCCTAGCGTTACAGCCAAGGATCAATCGTTTTCGCTCTGATGGAATGAGCTCCACAAATTCCTTTTCACTTTCAGGGATGTCATACTCTGCATATTGAATTTTAAAAAAATACCAAAACATTAAATGGCATAAATAGAAATCTGCAGCAAAGCACGAATATCCAACAGTTTTCTCTCGCATTACATGAGCCCAGTAGTGCAGTTTTGATCCATAATAAAGACTCACGTTCGGTGCAGATGTAATCACAGCTCGAACTGCTGGACTTCATTTTATATTAAAGAATGACTGTGGTATAAAATGACAAAAAAATCAGATCGACTCTCAAAATAATTTCAAGGAGTTTATTTGTGATATCTAGGAAGAACAGGAATCTACAAAATGACTGGGATGTGAAGACTACGGCTGAGCAACTTCGATCGCTATATGGTTTGAGAGCATCTTTTTGATCTATCAAAGAGGCACGATATATGTTATATGCATTTTCAGAGACACAAGCGAAACATATTGATAAATTAATTGGAAATGGAACAGAATAAACTAGGTCAAGCATACGAGAAAAATAAAAATAAAATATATATAATATGGTGCAAGAAAAGTAGAGTCTCAGACTAAATCATCTTCTATGTCTGAAACTTCTGAATCGTTTGATCATTCTATCGAATTGTCTTGCTGTAACTATGAAGACAAGTAAAATATTTTTGGGGTATAATATAGGAATGGAATCTGAAAGATTTAAAAAATAATATCCCCTGATGCAGAAGCGAAACAGAGCACGCTAGGTAATTAGTCATTGCTGTTGTCGAGGATAAACAACCCAAAAGTATTCATGAAATAAACAAACTATTTGACATTATCATGTGCGTACGAGAGTCTGACAAATTTATGTTGTCATTGTATTCAGTAATGGGCCATTTGAGGTTACTTACGCGAAACATTTTCCGAAAGGTATTTTTACCTAGAGAAGCCAATGAATTCCACTATGAGGACCCTGAGTTTGGCATATTTAATTATTTAACAATGGCTGATTTGCAATTTGCAATTTCCTGTTACTATTGACAGACTACACGGTTTGCATCTTTTTTTTATATATAAAATATCACTGGAAATCAAGCGGTGAAAGAAAAACTAACATACTTGAGATGATAAATGGATTTGAACCAAACCATAGTCGTTTTGAGGATGAAAACCACCGTCGTTATCAAATTCATTGCGGTACTTCGAAAGATGAACGTTCGTTATTTAATCTAGGCCGACCTTGAATGTCTCAATGATGCAGTGGAAAGCTTTGCTTTCCCAAGCTCCGCATCCTGAGATGCAAACGCATTCAGCCAAACAACAAAAGTCGTTGACCAACAACTATGCGGATTTTGCGACTTAGTAGTTAAGTGTGACGGGCAAACTGAATGACAAACGTTACATCATGTTAAGGACACTGCTGGGGTGTTTCATAAACCGCTACAGGATATATTGAAATGGATTCGACAGCATCATTATTCACCTCAGTCATGTTTATGAGTGATGATAACATTTGTGAGTTTTCTGCAGACACTCATCGGCGGATATGTGTGGTTCTCTTTACCGAAGGGCAGATCTCTTCCACTAGAAGCTCCGTTAAATCTATCATCACTGTGACTTCAATGGCTCACATAGAGGAGCCGCACACAACGCATGCATTCTACGGTTGAGAATTTATCCTAACAAATAAAACTTCATGTAGTATTTCATAACCTGCCTGGGTATAATGGTTACTTAATAATACAAGCAGTGGTCAGGTCTTCAAAATCACCAATAAGCGTGTTCCCCAATAACATGGAAAAATACATGACTTTTAAGCTCGGATAATTGCAATTCATCGATTCATTACAGATTATGAATTCATTTTTTGGACAAGATAGCTAGCAATCTAACAGGGGAGTACTTCTCAATCACTTGCAGGTATTGTTCAACCAATACATAAGAAAAGATATGAGGACATGATCGACTGGGACAAGTTTGCTGAAAGTCAGATGCCATTCGTCCAAGTGAAGTCATCTCAGACAAAACTTACTAGCACGCAAACAAGGTTTTGACAGCATTAGAATGAAAATCCTCGGCGGCTATCACGGTCTGTATCTGAGTACCGATGTTTGTTGCTGGTCGATCTGTTTGAGAAAATTTCGTGATACCGCCATTCGTATTCACAAGCTTGATCCTGTGCATTATTTCGCATAACCTGGAATGGCATGGAATGCACTGTTGTTGAAAAACAAAAAAGGTTGTAAGTGCTCATCGACATTAACCAACATCTGTTTATTGCGAAATCACTACGCTTCTGGATTTCTATGGTGAGTCACATATATGCTAGCGCCAGCAACCTAAATGTGGATGGGTATGACACAGCTGCCCCGAACAGTTCCATCATGTATCTATATCAGAATATACTCTATGGCTAGACAATGATACCAATTGGGGTTTTTGGTTGATATTGACGTGTCTTCAGGTGTATCTGCGATTGGGTTACCAAGATCCATCGAGTTCTGCAACTGGGATGCATTGTATATCCTGATGAATATGGATCTGAGAATAAAGGCCACCAGCGAGTTTACGATATTTTAAAGCTCATGAATAATTCTGTGTTCGGAAAAACCATGGATAATCTGCGCAAATAGATTGGATTCGACCTTGTCCTTGATAGGGAAAAAGATGAACGTCAAAGGTTCCTCGCTGACCCGGCCGTTGAGTCCAGGATGATCTTTGATGGTGGAATTGTTGCAGTTTACAGTAAAACCACAAAACAGCGGAACTATAGCTGACAAAACCATCGGCGTTGAACGTGTCGAACCTGCAGATGTACCAGTTTTATTACGACAAGATCAAACTGTTTTACCATGATCGGGTCAAAATGCTGTACGCCGACACTGACTCGCTGCTGATGCACATCACCATCAACGTAGTGTAATCGGATATGGCACAACCATGTTTAATCAATGAACATGATACCAAGGATTATCTGAAAGAAATACCTGTGGTTTAGTAGCACGAATACAAAGAATTTTGATAAGTTCAAAGATGAATGCTCTGTTAAACCAGTGGAAGAGTATATGCTACTGAAACCTAATATGTGTTCAGTCGTGGTTGGACCACACGCCTCCAAAGTAAAATAGAGCGAAATGAGTCGCACGAGCCATTGTGCAGAAAAATGTATCAAACAGGTAATGTGCATGGAATGTCTTCAACACCGACGTAAAATCGCCCACACGGCAATATGATACGGTGCCAGAAACATCACATGGTTGCTTACCGATGTACTAAATGAGTTTGCCCCCTACCGAAACCTGGCGATTGAAACTTCCCGATAGAAGCACTTTTTACTCGTTTGGCCATCATACTATTGCCCATCAACGTTTGGCCATCATGCTATTGCCCGTCAACGCGATTAATGTTGGTGTGTTTGTGTGCAAAGGATATGTACTAGCGAATGTGTCCTTCCAAAGGTATTATACGAAACTAATAATACATAAACATTGGCCCAATTCAAAGATATATCTGTTCCTGTATTTGACATGGCCTCACCTGTGTTAGTGAACCGAAGCAAACGAGATTTTCATTATTGCTCATTCACGATCTAAGACTAGAATCAATTAATAGTAGAATTGCAAGTGCAGAATACCTTATAGGGTCTTCATTCCATGTCAGGCATTCTTGGAAGATAATGGAAAACATGTACAGGCTGAGAGTGTCAATCATCCTGCCAATACCCAGTTGGATTTGTTAATAACGGAGTTACGGTGTTATTCAACATAAGGTCTTGACAACGTTGACTCCATGGCGATTATTGGACTTGCCAAAGACATCGATAATTACCCGAGATCAGCTGGTCCAACTATATTGTTTAACAAGGATACATCTGATAATGCTGATTCTCAATGAACGCAATTAGGCGACCTAGAAATATTGCAGGCAAAGCTGATGCAGATGTACAGACTGTAGTTATAGGCTTTAACGGCGCTTTGATGGTGGATTTGTTCAGCGAAAAGGACGACTTCGTGGAGCATCATTACAATTTTCGTGTGCAATTCCTCTCATTCAATTATTTGTTTCTTTTATAGATGTTCACAAGGTTATTTTCGGTGCCAAACATGGCAAAATCAGACAAATGTTGTCATGGATCTTTATGAGAAATGAACATGCATCGATGGTGCCATACATATGTGAAATCGGTATTGTCAAACTGGATTTGGGAACAGGACATCCATTGGGACGCATACGTGGTGGCAGCTCGGTATGATATGTAAACAACCACTGCTTCATTCGAATGTACAAATATACACTCGGTTGAATGGTCCCTTATGCATTGTTGTTGAAGAGTTTCATACACTTCAGCGATCACCGATTCCGCAAGAACTTATTGAGTTCGCATTAAAATATGTTTAATCTTACACAAAATGTCATTTAACATTTAAAATACGTTACTAATCCCGGCGTGGTGCTGACGTGGATCTGAGCAGATCTGCCACCAAAGCGGATTGAATGAGTTTACCAGCAAGATTATTCTTTATTGTTGATGCAGGTGAGCTTGAGACTCAACCTGGAAAACGTAAAACATCTAAAGTTGACATTCAAGATGTTATTGTCAAACTCAAAGGCGCTATCGCAAAGAACCTGGTTTAAGTCATTAACAAGGTAGGAATCAGAAGCGGTGGTGTCTCGGTTGCATTTCTCAATGACTATGTTGATGATACTATTGCTGCAACGAAACAATACGTAGACCAACTAATTGTAAACGTGCCCGCATCACCACGCGTAATAAGTTCGAGGACGCGATGAGACTGGACTAGGTCTGGGTCTGCCAGTCCAGCAATATTATTAGATGAACTAAGATGAACCCTCAATGTTACCGACGTGAGAAAAAAAAATACAACCGGAATTACAGCTGCGAGATAAAATCACTCAGAGAACCGCATTGATTGTATCATACAAACGTACGTGTTTGGTTGTAGAAGCTATTTACTGTATTGCCAAAGCACCAACTGTTGGTCTTGGAATGGCCGGAATCACAACCACAGCAACCGTCGTAGGTGCAATCAGAATTATTGTCGGTCTGTATCGATAGTAGCCTGTGTCTCTGGCGGTGTAGAAAATTAATTTCGGTACGATTACGTTCACGAATATGTGCCTATTCAGAGCTGCTTGTACCGAGAAAAAGCAGCAATCGAGGATATCACATGTCTGAGTCGGAGAGAGTGCTAGAGGAAATCGAAAATCATTCACAATTCCGAGCACAAATAAGGAAGCTTGCAGATGTAGATTTAAAGACATACAAGTCGAATTAAAACAATCTTCACGTCACTGATTAATCATCAATGGGTTTCGCCTTGTGTTTCGCTTATTTGACAAAAGCATGACGGGTAGAGGCTACGGTGATGGGTCCCGTTCCTAAAGGAAAATTGGCAATAGCTCTAAGATGACACTTTACCATATTATTAAAGCTTGCTTAAAATAACAATTATTCATAGTATTGCATCTGAGCGAGAAAATGCGAGAATAACCCTTACATTTACAAGATGAAGTGGCATCCTTTGACAGTGTATCATGCATTTTCCTGCAAGTGATTTATGCAAAGTGGCAGCTGAAAATTCCAAGTTTACCAATGACTTTGGATTAATTTTTGGAAAAAAATACAGCGCTTTTCCCTTTTGGAAACAAATCTATTCTTATTACTGATTTCTTATTACTGACTTTTACATTTTCCAAGGAACTTATAGCATTCAGCATTAGATTGATATTTATTTTACAGATAACTGAATAGGGTTTCCATGGAGAATCAGCATTGCAGTGGTCTTTCTGCTATTTATATACATATAATTTTCATGACAACGTTAACTAATATGATTAAGATCATGCAGCAAGTATTATTGGATTGTGTTGCTATTTTGGCCTGGTGTAGAATGTAGCATCATATATATATATATACATTCACACACACACACACACACACACACACACACACACACACACACACACACACACACACATGATCACAAGACCGAACAACCAGCTTCCTCCATTCCTCTCAATTTCCGTCTGTCTCAGTGAGGCAAACAGTGTCAAGCCTGTCCACTCTCGAATGTTGTCTTCCCACCTCTTTCTCTGTCTACCTCTCTTTCTTCATCCTTGTACAGTGCCTTGCAGGATTGCCTTGGCAAGTCCTGATGATCGTGAGACATGCCCATATCACTGCAGTTTACGTTATTTCACTGTTGTCAGGAGGTCTTCATGAGGCCAAATGGCTTGTCTGATCCTTTACCGTATTTCTTCACTGGTGACACGGTCTTTGTATGAGACGCCGAGGATCGTTTGGAAGCATCTCATCTCTGTGGCCTGCATCTTTTTCTCTAAGTCAGCTGTTGTGCTCTATGATTAACAGGCATAGAGAAATATGGAGATCACAAGTGAGTGCATCATTCTGACCTTTGAACTGAGTGCGATGTTCTTGTAGTTCCAGATGGAGTTCAGTTTTGTCAGCGCTGCTGATGTCTGTGCAATCCTGGAGAGTACTTCAGGCTTCGATCCTTCATCTGCTACAATTGCCCCCAAATACTTGAAGCTGAGTAGTGTTTCTAGCTTCGTACCTTGAACCCTGATCTCAGTGCTGATACCCTTGGTGTTGTTGGTCATCAATTTGGTCTTCTGTGCACTAATTTCCATGCCGAAGGCTGCAGAGGTGTTGTCGAGGCTCTCTACTAAACTAGCTAGTTCTTGCTCATTTCCTGCTAGTCCATCAATGTCGTCGGCAAAACGTACGTTGGTGATTGTTCTGCCTCCGATGCTGACTGTCCCTTCATGTTTTTCAAGCGCGTCAGCCATGATTCTTTCCAGAAAGATGCTGAATAGTGTGGGAGAGAGCAGACAGCCTTGTCTGACTCCGACTGTTGTTCTGAACTAGTCCCCTATGCTGCCCGTGAAGTATACTGCACTGATGGCCTTGTTATAAGAGGTGCTCTATTACTGTGATGAGGTTAGCATTGATGTTGTACAGTCTCATGGTCGCCCACAAGGCTGCATGCCATACCCTGTCAAATGCCTTCTTGAAATCCACGAGGACATGGTACAGATCTTGCTGGTGTTGGAGGTATTTCTCACACAATATCCTGAGGTTGAGATCTGCTCTGTTGTACTGCGCCCTGCTCTGAAACCTGCCTGGCCGTCGGCAATGATCTTTCCAGCCTGTGGCTTTAATCTAATTAGCAGTATCCTCAACATAACTTTGCTTGGATGGCTTATAAGACTGATTGTACGGTAATTTTGACACTGTTGCAAGTTGCCTTTCTTGGGGAGGGTGATGATCAGTGATTGGGTCCACGGTGGTGGCCATACTCCTGTTTGCCAGATCTTGTAGCAGATGTTTGTGAGGGCGCTAATCATTGCTTCTCCCCCTGCTTGGACTAGTTCTGCTGCTATGTTGTTCACTCCTGGTGACTCCATCTTTTACAGCGATCTCACAGCTGCTTCTACTTCTTCACGTAGGATAGCGTGGTTGTCGTTGTTAGTTGCTGGAGGGACGTTCAGTACCTCGGCATCTAATGTGGCTCGGAGGTTGTAAAGTTCTGCTCAGTACTCTGTCCATCTTTTCAGAATGTCTTTATCTTCTGTGAGTCAATTTCCGGCTATCTCCTGTAAGTAGGTTACTCGCCGTTGTTTTGTGCTTGTTAGATTTTGGACCAGTTGGTACGCTTTCTTGCTGTTGTTCCTTTTCAAGTTTTCCTCAATGTCTTTGGACTGTTTTTCTATCCAGTTTTCTTTTGCTTTTTTCATGCTTTTCTTGACTTCCCGGTTGACTGCCTTGTATAGTTCTGCCCCTTCTGCATCGTTCTTTTTCTTCTTCAGCTCCCTCCTCTTGTCACACAGGTTCAGGACCTCAGCTGTGACCCAGGGCTTCTTGACTGGGCGATGTCTACCAAGGATCTTGCTGGCTGTTTCGGTCGTTGCTGTCTTAAGGGTGGTGATCAACGTGTCCATGTCTGTATCGTCAGCGTCGAGGATTGTGTGCGGTGCAGATTTCTCACTAATCATTGCCGGGATCGTTCAGTTTCTCGAGATCAAACTACACACACACACACACACACACACACACACACACACACACACACACACACATATATATATATATATATATATATATATATATATATATATATATATATATATATATATATATATATATATGGAGATAATGCTACATTCCACACTATATATATATTGCAGCGTTGACAATATACAGTGGGGCAGGTCATTAACTTACAGTAGAAATAAGATTGATCCCTATTTGACTATATCTCAGAGGCTCTCCCAAATTTCTCGATCTTATACTTGATTTGCACTATGAAAATAATCTATCCAGGAAATGATTTTGTGCTGTAATTGTAATAGACGACCTTGCCAAGACGTACATCATTATCAACAACAAAGCCAAATGCATCCTCTAGATCTTAAATAATCTTATGTAACCCTCATAATGTCTTGAAGACCTTTGTCAATGATCCTAATGAGCGCCGTATTAAATGAACTGTTTGACCGGATGTCTGATTCGTGTTGAGGTAAGCGGTCAATTAATTTTAAAATGTACCTAATTTTTCTGCAACATATTACTCCATGACTGAAATAAGCATGTTATTTTCTAGAAGATCTTTCTGACGGCCCTATGCTATTATTTCATTCATGTTCTCATTAGCGAATATGGGAATTTAGCAACCTTTAAGCTTACGTTTCTAATATGTGCTATTGACTTATGTATTATATTAGCACGAAGTATTAACAATTTAAGTCATATATCATCTCCTCCTTTTCTGAGTATTATGGTTGTTGGCATGGACATCTTCATTATCTATTTCCATTACGTCCAGTTTAGTTTTAAGGTTTTTCTGATTTTGGAATCCACATATTCTTTTAATTTTGAACAGCCACGTGTTTGCTTATTTATACTGTCATGAGTGGCATAATCCATACCGTATACTTCTATACCCCTTCTTCGTATTGCGCCATTTTAGACTTCTCGATGTTATCATCATTAAATGTATTCTGTATATTTGCTACATTTTAAAACTTGGAGTATATCTTTAATACAATTTTATATCAACAAATTAACACATTTCTTTTCTTAAATGTTATTCTTGAACATAACTGTCGACACTTTCATCCGCTGAATCGCGTAGACAAAACGGCATTATCTCTACATTGCCTTCATGTCGTGTCATTATGTATGATGTGTGAAGAAAATTCAAATTATGTTCACTTTCGCCGTTTTCCCAGAACGAATTGGTTTGTCATGATAGGACAAAGTTATCTCGCTGCGCACAAGAAAAAGTTTGATGGTAGTATTGCCGTACCCCACATGAGTGCATTGCTGTAGTATCCCTAAACGGATGAGCTAGAAATGTTTGATTTCTTATTTTACTGTTGAAGTATGCAAATAGATTTGGTTGGTATACATTATTACCACTCTCTAACTCTGTTACTATGCACTCAGCCAATATCGCCTATCTGTGTGGCCGGAAAGCAAAAATAAAGTGTCTGATGTTAAGTGCGGTGATATATGGACATTTCATACATAAAACATCTTGTGTTCCTATCAAACAACCCAAGTGCACTATTACAATTCGGAGTGAAATTGTCCATTTTCTTAAATGTAAAAGAGCAGCGATTATCACAGTTACAGGAAATAAATCTTTGCTTTAACTCCACCCCAGATATATCCACCAGCTATGTATAGCACATTAATAATATTACATCAAGAATGCATTTGTAAGATAGATACAATAAATAATAAATAAAATGCATGAATGAGAACTTCTGTCAAGGGGTATATGGTATAAGTATGATTTGTTGATATGTGTACAGTATCAAGATTGATTCTGAAAGTTTATGTCGATCACATTTGATAGCTATAACGCTCCAAAATTCAAATATTCATTTTCGAATTAAAATTTTAGATCTGACCAATGCTTATATGTTCGGGATCTCCTGGAAAAAATATGCATTCATCAAAAAAGACATACTTCCTTAGTTGGAGAAAAAGTAGGTTACCATAGAGAGTGAATCCTTTATACGAATATAATTTTGCTATTGTGCACTATACGATTCTGTAGTCAAGAAATAGTTAAGAAGTTATACGACATTTTAAATGGTTAAATTTAATTTTTTGATCGATACTCGTTTACAGTCACTCAATGGTTTTTTCTTTTTCTTTTAGTTTAATATTTTGTATTCATACATTTGTAGTTGGATTATAAATTATGCATATTAATATAAACAGATAAATGATACATGATTTGAACGAAAGTTGATTACCTATAATGGACATCTCCCTGACGATATAAAAATTTTAAATTAGGTAAATATTTGGTAGATGATAATAAAGTTTGATTACAAATACAATTGCATTTTTGAACAGTCACAGCGAAAAGTATCATAATTAAATATCGGCATTTACCCAAAGAAATATAAAACATAGAAATGAATAACAAAGGAGATCCTAAAAGATGCAAATAAAGAGAAGCAAAGCGACTGAAGGAGAAACTGATAGCTAATATATGTAAAGCACTGTGATTACCGTTTCAAAATTAGGAGGATACAAGGAGATTGATAGAATAATAGGAAGAAAGATAAAGGAGCGTGAAAGGGAACAATGCTTCCGACTTGTTGTAGAAGCGATGGCTAATCAATTTGGAGAAATGGAATTGCTGTTTACAACTGTTCACTTTCCATGGAAGCCCATGCATGTCAGTAACGAGCGCGCCTAATTCAATTGTATTGAATTTTCAATAAGTTTATCAACATCATACCAAATGACCATGTTTGAACCTTTTATGAATATCAAACAGGTAAGAAGCCTCATGTGGCTCCTAGGAGAACACCACCTTTAATACACATCCACTCTGAAGCTACCCCAAGAATTATCACTCGTTGCTTCCCGTGTTTCATGTGGCTAGAACCGCGTTTGAAAACGTCCTTATGTGATGCAAGTAGCTTTTAATTTATGGAAATTTCTTTTGTGCCACAAGTGATCGAAAGTGTTTCTTCTGTCGCAACACAGATCATTAATTTGCAAAATTTATCACGGATATGTGCAAATAGATTAACTTTAAAATCACCCTGAATCAAGACAGATTGGAAACCTGTAAAAATTTTATATTTCGAGAAAGTAATTAAATATGTGTTTAAAAACCAGAGTTTCAAAATCTGTCCTAACAAGATAGAGAACATATATTGGTCTGTAATTAGATATTATGAAAAGTTCCTCTGTCTTTAAAACTGGCCAAACATTGTCCAAAATTCTGGAAAGGTGACTTCTCTAAGAAATTGATTAAAATGGAAGCAAAAGAGGATGAGAAAGTGCATTAACTAGATAAGGCAGAATTCATTTTGTTTTGCACCATTGAGACCTGAGGCCTTATCATGTGCAACGCAGAAGAGAAAATGTTGTATTGCTTGAGTCGTTGATTCTAAAGAACTACAACTTACATCCGTATATGAAGGTATAACCACAAGAATGATACTAAGTTTGATCTAGTTTGCTATATTTAATACAAACAGTTAAATGTTTCAGCTTTGTCAAATTATTCGCTTATTATCAACCATTGTGTTGAAGGTATGGGACAGAATATATACCCCGCAGGCTGACTAAAACCCTTAGGCTGAACATCAATCCTTAGAATCATGAAGATTGTTTTGTTCTGCAAAGATGGAAAATTAGTAAAATGAGAGAGTGGGTTAGATTACTTGACTTTTGATAGACTCTCCTACGTTTGTATGTTGACCTTCTGTTTGCTGTTACTATCCATGAAGGTGCTGGTTAAACTTTAACATTTCTGCCCGCAATACATTCCCCATATATCCTGAATATGACGTAAATGATATTCTTTGCATATATGTCAATTTCCTCACATTTAAAATAATCCCAGATGGTAGTGAATGCTTTATGTTTCCGCAGATAAATAGGACAGCTGGAAATGATTTATCTTTTTGTTTTCTATATTTGAATATTAAATAAACAATGCAACTACATCTAATATTTTCCTGTGATAAAGGATTCCCTTAAGACTTAGCTCTTATTGTTCCTTACAAGCAATAGATCTAGCAATGTTGAAGAGATCTCAGTAAAATGATTAGGCTGATTAACTCATTAGTGTCGAGAAAGCTCATCACCTAGTGATATAATTTTGACCTGTATGTGGATTTAGCATAATGAACTTTAAGTCATATTTTAGAATTACTTTTACGTTTCTAATCAGCAGCAATATGTATAGATTCTTCTCTAACTGAAGTATGCATATGGTTTCTATTCAAAAGTCTATAGAACAAGTCTATCAGACGTATTATCTGTCCAAAAGAAAGTTAAATCCTTAAGAACTCTAAACCAACGAGATCAAAACCCTCTGGCCTCTGGAAATGTAGCGATTCTTTCACATACACTATGATACAAGCGTGGGCGAAGCCAAAACGATCTTTCCTAACTACCCAGATAAGATACCTACGGTGGACCAAGTTTGGCAGATGAATGCATGTTAGGCGTTTGGTATATGACTTTAGACCAACGTAGGAACATTCCTAGTTTGCGGACGTTGGAAAGGCTTTAATTGGGTTTATGTTGTTCAGAAGTTGAACTTCCATCGTTGGAAAAATGCTAGTTGTGCCAACGTTATACTGTGGTCGTAGTGCCGACGTTGGGATTTAAGCGTTGACCCAATGTTAGTCCCATTTTTTCCAAGCTGAGTAAAATTTCGATATAAATAAATAATCGTGAGTTATTTAAATTACATTTTCTTAGATTGCTTTTTTCATTGGTTTCGATTTCCGCAAAGATGCTATCTATTGAAAGTAGACTCAAACATCCCGAACGTAAGGCAGAGACTTGTGTGAAAGGTTCATTAAAATATTTTCAGTTGTATTAGGCGCAACGTGGGTGTAATACCTGGGTGGAATGTGGTAAGATTGCAGGTCACAGAGGCCGGTCTGACTGGGTGTTACGTGTAGGCTCGTACAAAAATAACAAGAGAAAGGAGTGAAGCCAACAAGCTTTGTATATTTTAACAAAATAATTTATTTCCCTAGAAAACAATGCAAAAATTGGAAATAGGACTTACGGTTTGTGAATATAATCCAAAATTTAATCCTAAGATTGAAGAATACAAGTTCTATCACTAAACAGTTCTAATAGAATCCGGGCTCGAATCTCGATGAAATTCCAATATGGAGGCGATGACGTCAGATTAGGTCGTTGCACTGGTGGTAACAGATCCTTGATTGAATCACAGTTTATAATGTTTCCGTTAAACTCCAGAATAAATTTCCACTGAATTACTTTCTCCCAGAACTTTTATAAATATAAAGCACTTGTTTAGGTTTTTAGAGAATAAATTATTAAGTTCCAAAAACAAATGAACTTCAAAAACAATCTGGCTTCAACAATGTAAACACCTTGTACCTTCAAGGTATGGACATATGACTGACTAAATCTATTAGAGAGCGTCTGTTTAAAACCGGGATTTTAGATCACAGGGTGTCTCACGTGACAGGCTACGTGATTTCTAGTTCGAACATCGCAATAAAAAAAAAAAAAATGCCATTTATCACGTATGCAAGAATAGCCCTATCAAAAACCAAATTCTCACACTGAAAATATATATAAAAAAGAAAGACTGTTTACAGTTCAGCTAACATGCAGGCCGAAATGACCCTGGCAATAGCCAATCGTTTTCGCGTAGTGTTTACAAAATCTATGAACCAATGTGAGCTAAAAATAATGCTAATGTAACACCTTTTGCGTTCTATACAAACAGAATTTACTTGGAAAAAGATCGAATCACATGAAAATAATCATTACAATAAAATGTAATGAAACAAAAATAAAATAAAAAAGAATTTTAAAACTAACACACAAGCAATTTAATTACATATACGTAACACTGGGTCTGTGCAGTACATTCCTTTACTTGCGAGTTTTGTACGCTAACCAATTAGCCACAGCAAATCCTCTACAGAAACATGCTTGACGTACAGTCATAAAAAGTGATACTACTCTGTGCAAGGTTGGTTGGTAGTCCAAATGTTTGACAATAAAGCAAAGCCATGCTTCTACATGTGGTAAACATTTAGTTTAAGACAGAGCAAATATATGAAAATATATTTCTTCCTTTATGAAAGCAATTAGGGTTTGCTTAAGCGGGCTGAAAGAATAACTCGATGATGATAAATGGTAAAAATATGCAGATTGATGTAATCATACAAAACAAACTTACCCTCTCCAGAAGAAACCGCCAAATATGACACGATAACGGAGACTAAGAAGCAATTCATCTTGACGCTACGAGAAGCTTGTGTGCAATTAACAATGTCAAGGATGCAGAGAAGATTTAGTCGGTGATAAATGTACAAAACTTTATCTTGTTTACGCCTTTTAATGGTGAAACCCAAGGATCAATGTATTATTCTACTTTGCGTCCACCTGTGTGCATATATTTCCTTCGTTCGTTCATGATATGGCACGTGAAATGCATTGCTGAGTTATATAAAATATTTTTAAAATTATTTTCATTCACAGATATTTAAATTAAGGTATGTATATAATGAAAATAAAATTTTTATCTGAAATCTAAATATGAATGTAAATAAAAAACCCTCATATCGGAAAACGAACTATTCCTCTTGGCCTTAAAAGCGGCAGGAAATCCTGGGAGTAAAGTGTATTCACTAATGCAGATTTAAGCAAGTGTGGTTCTTTTACGCATCCGAAAACCCATCGTATTGACGTATTGATAATACTGTTATAAACCTAGGACATGCGCTATCCGTTTACAGCTGTGTTAGATTTCAGTATTTGTTGATTATCCGGAATCGGTCTTGGGAAAATAGTTCTCAACCCGAGTAATTAAACAAATGTAGAAGCAGACCTCTAAATGTATAGCACTTCATGGAATAAAGTTATAATCCTCAGCTTGAAATCGTCATGCAATTGTGAAATAAGGGAAAACTGCTAAGTGTGAAATCAGAGTTTCGTGATGGGTTGTCCTTGGTGGACTGGACAAATCTTTGAAATATTCGCGAGTTTAAGAATTCTTCAGTTGATAATGAATATTACTTTGAGGTCTTTAAAAATAGCGGAAGACAATCGGCCTCAAGTCAGCCTCAAACAGGTGTTTCGTTCGCTAGGTATGAGACCCCTTACGTGTAACACTAAAGATTCATTAGTAGCAGATGTGTCAGTTTGGATGGATTGGTGATGTTTAATTGTTTTATTACAAAAACGAAAGCCAGGTTAATCGACATGGCAACTGGAAAGAAAAGACGTCGTCTAGGAGTTTCGCTTCTCTCCTCCAATATTTTATGCATGAAATAAGATATGTTTCTTTGTTTTTATTTCCATCTAAATGTGAGCAATTATTGAACATTATGGACCGATGCTGTTACTGGTAGGATATAATTTGCGGGTGGATAAGAACAGGCTTTTAATAATACAGGAAAGTTCTGCTTAACAACAACGGTCAGTGGGAAACGTATATTTTTTTTCTGTTTCTACCGGACACAATGTCAATTTGATGTTTATTTTCAGTTAGTAAATATGTTTATGAAATCTTATAATCTCCCAAGTGTGATGTAAAATGACTCAATATATTTTGTAATGAGTTATTTCCCATTAGAGAATCATGGTATATAGTATATTTTATTTGATTAACAAAAGAAGACCCTTACAAAGTCTTTGTAGATTACCCACACCCGCCATTGTTTCCACTAGGATAAAAACTTGATATCGTTAAACCTACTTTACAAAAGTGTAAAGTTTTGTCCAAAATCTCCACATCTGTGAACAATCATTAGAAGGCATAATTTATTAGACAATCATGTCCACTTTATGTGGGATGCCGAGCAAAACCAGAATTGAAGTGCGATTTATTAGAAATTTGTCGTCTGGTAATTATAGTGGTTGTAGGAGTGTGGCAGCGCGCAGCTCGATACGCCTGTACCGTGGGATGTTCAAAGGTGACTCTTACAGACAATACACCTTACTGCTGAAGAGTATCTACTTTGACAGTGATAATCAGTTTGTTTTGCCTTTGCGAAATTTGTGAGGAATATGTTCTTGACTATTAAGGACGGGAACCTGACGTGAAGAGGTCTGAAAGCGAGGAAGGAAACAAAGCATTAAACAGCTTAATTCTTCTCCAGCTCTAATAAGGAGATTTTTAAAGAAGATACGTATCATGTTTCACAACTGTTACTTGAATACATGACCCGTTTTGAGCATTGTGCAATGATCAGTAATTGGAACGAAACCGAGATATTGGATGAGCTTCGACGAATTCTTAAGAAAGGATTCCCTCCAAATTTTGACAGGTCTTCTAATCCAGCCCGGACAAGTCAAGCATAGCTTTGGGAACTCTCATTGCTAGTTGCAATCAAGACTACAAGGCGCAATTTGAAGCCTTCCCAGTATCTCATTGTCAAGCTGATTTCTTGATTGCCTGGATGCGTTTCAAAGTAGACATATGTTCACAGTATCTGACATTAGATCTAATGGAATTCTTGGGTTAGATTATTTCCGTCTGCATAAGTGTAACATGGCATTACCGAGTGCAGCCAAAAGATGCATATACTGAAGTGCCCTCGCTTTTTATTTGAGCTTAGTACATCACCGTTCCCAAAGAAAGAGGTTGTCACTTCAGAATTGTTCAACATGACCGGCAAATGTGATCATCTGATTGAAGCTGTCCTAGCCAGTCTGCAGTATGACTTTCACCCGACCTGTCGGGACGAAGTGATAATATTGGGAAGCCCGCTGTTACTTATTATATCAGTAAACAAATGTACATGTCTTCAAGGAGCCGTCAACAAGAAAACTTTTTCTTCAACATCTAGAATGCTTCCAGCTGTATAAAGTACATTGTACATTTCTCCTATAACTTTTCAAACCTGGCCCAAAATACTTACTGTCTACATTTTTATCACTTGTCTCTTCGGTTAAGCTTTTTATCTTTTATCTACTCCTGGCCTCAGGAGCTGATGGTCTGTCCGGTGTTTATACTGGGTCTACTAAGTGCTCGAGTCGTTTCGGACGTCCCTCTGCCTTCGACACACAAATGAAGCAAGATTTACATTTACATTAATGGGGTTTATATGATAATATCTCTAGTTTTAGATTTTTGCGCTTTGATTCATCTTGTTCATACCTTCTTAAAAATGCTGTTCCATACTACGATCGGATCCCTCATAGTATACAAACCTCTGATTGACGGTTGATCGCAGGGACACCACTGGCACTTGAGTTCCTTACATTAATGTCACCAATCACTCCCTCATATTTTAAAGGCGTGAAACATGGTGGGATAGGATCTAGCGGAAAGAAAACTTAACATAATCAAGAGAATGAGATGTTTATTTACAATGTAAAATCATGATAAATGAATCTGACACTCTACGCATGCGCTCAAAGTTCAACAACGGATATAGCAAAATTATATTGTTACCTATATTAATGTGATCAAATCATCAACCTTCAACAAATAGTTACTGATGATCTCGTATGTCAACGAGTCAACCAATACGATCAATATATGGAACTTATACGCAGATATGACTGATTTATGGATCCATCAGGAGACATGCTCACTGCATGGGATTCATCAACATATCTAATTCATATAGATATTCATGGCTCTATCAGCAGATACGGTCAATATAAGGAATGTGTTAACAGATGTGATCAATATATTTAATTATCAATATAAATGATGTGTGGAATTATCATCATGAATGATCAATGTATTGTTGATCAGCATATATGATTAATATGTGGATTTATGATCAATGTATTGTTCATCGACAAATATGATTCGTATCGTATACTATAGTGGCGATATCCCTTGTTGTACTACTTTATTTTCCCATTTAGGACATAATGGCCTTTATGTATGTTATTGAACTTTGCATGTCTCTGTTTAGGCAATTTTTATTCTTCTGCAGTTGATTTCGTGCTATGTAATTTTCTAGAGGAAACTCCATTATAATTTCGTGGTAGTTTAAAGCAATAGAGTACCATAGTAATTAATGTCAGTATGATTCCTCATTCCAGAGGGGTTCAGAGGGCAATATTTAAGACATTGTATCTGTTTATATTACATTTCTCACTAGATTACCAGAGGCCAATAACTGTTGGTGACAGAAAATACTCCCAACACCATGAAGTCACTGCTCTTGTGGGCTTTGAGTTATTTTTGGCCGGGATGGTGGTGGTGGTGGTTTGAAGCATACATCAAATATTAGGATTAACTTGTTGTAACCTTATAAGCACGATTAACTCAAGAAAGAAGAAATCTTAAAGATAGATGGCGATATTTCATACAAACCAGAGTCATCAAATAGTTTGTTTTACCCAGTGTCAACGATACAATGAAGTGCACAGCGTTATACCTGCACCAGTTGCGGAAGTTTGATATCCCTTCCTGTTCTTCAAGTTGCTATCAGCGTCTTTAGACTTGTGAACGATTTGCTACGTCGGTAGCTAAGCGTGATAGCTTTAAACCGTGCATTAATTTCTGATCACAAACAGTGAGCTCCCTACCACTACACGAATTTGGTAAGATGGTTTCTCCAATTATTTTGGATTAAAGGATCAAAGGAAGTATGGTTATTATGGCAGGGTACGTATTCCGATAGCCGAAAACATTCAAATTTGACGCATCCGACAAATTACGTTTAAGGTGAGACTTGTATAAATTGGTCAGTACACGTTGAATTCTGTCAGAATTAAGAGATCACAGATTAAAGAAACGTTCTCAGGAAATTAAAATGATTCGCGTGAATTAATAACTCTAGAGGAGGGAATTATTAAACGCGTCCCTTGATCTTAAGTTGGAATTTTTATTAAGATCACAATTTTATATCAAAGTATACCCTTTTTGGCATGAACAGAAATATTCTAATATACTAACGACCGACTCGTGCGTAAAGGCTAGACGTTGCTTAGGTGTTCACCGGTACATGATTATGTCACAGTCTTAATTCCTTTTACATAACCAATTGCATATTTTATGACTGCTGATTTATCTAACACTTCAGACTGCCTATTTATGATACTAAATATGTCCAGGGATAAAACAATTGTGTTCTTTCAGCCACTTCAGCTCTATATTCATGATACTAAAACATGTCCAGCGATTGAGAGGATTTATAAAGGTAACATATGCGTTTCTCGTACATTCTAGTGGACACTAATGTCGGTATTGTCAAATGACGGGAATCAGTGGTCATAAACTACGTACCAGGAAGAAGCACAAGCAACAAGTTTTGTAAAACGTAACAAAGAATTTAATTATCAATGTTATAAAGAAAATTGTTACAGGAAAGTATAGTATTATGAAGTGAGTCCAGAATAATCTTGATCAAGTTCTATGAAAGTCACAAATTAATGAAACGTTCGGTATATGTTTCAAAACCGGACATGTTCTGGCCCGCCAAGAATCGTGATCTTAGGAAGAAAGCGTCCTCCAGAACTCTGTCGAAAAACAGTTCAGAAATGTTCAAATATAATAGTATAGTCCAAATAATGAACACTATCTGGTTCCACAGAACAGTCCAAACAAATGTTTATCCTCTCGAATAATATCTAAGCCCAACATAAAATACTTCTCCAGAATTAAAACAGGAACACAAAAAATGAGGATGACTCCAAAATCAGAATGAATTTGATTGCTCAGTTCATTCCTTATACACACCTACTACGATTAAATTTTACAATATACCCGAAGTGACGGGTCTTACTACTCATTTTGCCTCCAATTTGCCTATTCATGTAACTCAGCCCAGCCAATACAAAGTTACTGCATTCTTCTAGAAACGTCGAAATCCCATCATTCAGTGAGAAATTAATTAAGAGGTGTCATTATGTCTTATTGTTAAGATTATTATTAACAATTGTCAACACATACGTAAATATCTATTTATAGATCCTATGTAATTTTCTTAAGAGACGCAGGTCGCGCAGGCAAGATCTAACTAAATATATTCTGTACAATTTACAACCATGAATAAAAAATTAAAAAAATTAGATAAAACCATGATCCAGGAATTATAAAAAAAAAATTATAGACATACGTAACACATGATGCGTATTACTTGGGTTGCTCCAAAAATGCTTAGCAGTTATCATAGAAATGAAATTGTACACGAATATATTGATGACGTATAAAGTTGTAGACGATATAAGACCTTTATAGAACTTGTACAGGATATAAGATCTTTATAATAATGCTGAACGAAATAATTACATAAATTAAATTCACTCTAAAGATCATTAAAGGAAATAAAATGTACTTAAAATATCAGCAATAGGATGTTATAGCTACTGATTGACTTTGAAAACTTTGGTGCTGACAGGAAGAGATTAGTAAATTAATTTAGATTTCAGACTGAGTTGCTATATATGGTTATTTGCAACAGATTTGGGGAAGCTGTTCAAAACAAACAACATATATTAGACTCTTGATAGTCAGGATCTTTATTTTGGCAGCACTTACTATCTCCATACACATCTTTGTCGAAAGTGTTAACACGGTGTGAGGGGGTCCGGAATATTTGTCTCTTCTATGGAAGAATGTACTGTAATGATTGTATCACAGTTGCTGAAAAAATGGCACCAAATGATAAATACTGGTGACTAGATCATTTCCTGTTTTTTGTTTTGGTAAATAAATGAAAATGTACAGGACGCATCGAATTCAAAGTTACTGTTAAATTATAACAATTAACATTTTTATGTGACATTTAATAACGACATTGCATATGTAAAAATTAAAAGTTGAGGTCAATAATACTATATTAGTACGATCCATCACGTGAATGCGAATAATATACACCACACAGAAAGGAAAATGTTCTCCCAAGATAATGCTTGATAATGCTAGCAGAATTTGTATATATCCGAATGCATAGCATCATCGTGCTGGTTAGAGAATTTAATTGTTTACGGAGATTCGAATCCGGGTCCGCGGGTAAAGGGCACTCATCATCTTGCCTGTCAGCACTGACTCCTATACCGTCTCGAATATTAGACATCAAGAAAAAGTGTTGCTACACTGACAGTAGTATAGGCATCCATGCGTAGCAGGCACACCCATATGCTTGCATGTCGAATTAGTATTTAATTCTCATCTGTACACAGTTATTCTGGAATCCTAAAAATGAAATCAAGGTATAAAGAAATAAGTATAGAGGATTACATATATACATCAATCAGAACAAATACTACAAGAGAGTATTTGATAACCGTGGATTTTAAATGTGATCACTGAATAATGGGTAGATTTTAAGAAATAACCCTTTCTCTCTCATTCTTTTTCTCGCACATGTATGCATATAGGTATGCACGTATGTGTATATATTTGTGAATATATGAGTGTGTGCATCTATGCGTACATGCATTTATTATGTGCATGAATATGACCTTATATACATGGTCTCGTATTTGATTTTGTAGAAATGCTAATCTATCTATCTATTTATCTATCCATCTCTCTCTCTCTCTCTCTCTCTCTCTCTCTCTCTCTCTCTCTATATATATATATATATATATATATATATATATATATATACAGAATATATGTATAGTATGTACGCTGTATCAATGATATAGCACGAGATGTATAAATTTTTCATTAAAAGGAAATGAAGCTTGCTGAGTTTCCTTTTAATGAAAAATTTATACGAGTGGTATATCATTGATACAGCGTACATACTGTACATATATTTTATTTATACCACATACAAATACATATATTTGCCCTTTGAACGGAGTTCAGATTTACTACAGGCAGCCGTGTATTGACCTAGTGAATGAACTCCTCACATCCCCGAGTGTGTCCGCTACAAAATGTAGTTCTATGCATTTAGTGGCTAATTGCAATCACCTCTGGATATTGATAAGTTGATTGTTTTCTTTTCTTGGTTTCTATTATTCTCCATATTGATTAAATCAATATAACACGCACTTATGATTTAAACATGAAAGATGGTTTTAATGATAAAAGTAGTGCACTAGCAACACTTGGATAGCTACGCCTTTCACATACCGGCGCATGGAAATTAATGTGGAATAGAAACGAAGCCAACTGACGAACCAACAAGAGGTAATTAAAATATTTTAATATATTTACAGTTGATCTAAGCCATTATTCTGCTTTAGCAACAGTACAATCGACCATAAACTCTCTCTCTCTCTCTCTCTCTCTCTCTCTCTCTCTCTCTCTCTCTCTCTCTCTCTCTCTCTCCTTGGTCGGTTTGACTTTAAAACTATGTCTCTGTCTCATTCTGTCTCTCTCTCATCCTTTGGTTGGTTTTACTTAACTTTTACCATCATTCATATAAGTCCATAGATATTGTGGGATGACACAAAATAAAATCCTCTACGTTCGTCAATTCATAGATTTTAGCCCGTATCTTGCTACTATGGTAGAGAGAGAGAGAGAGAGAGAGAGAGAGAGAGAGAGAGAGAGGCCTTTGGTAATTTTCATATTTAAATAATAATAATAAATTTTTTAGAACATTATGGTATGTTTAAGAAAAAACAAAAAAACATAACATTAAATATATCACAGTATGTGTACCACGTAACCGAGGAATTTATTGGTTTGCAACATTGTATCATTGATAAACACTGTAGATAAATCCCAAGGAAAGTGCACACTTATCGTTAGGACGAACCATATTCTTGTAGGTTACTTGGTGTAATTTCTATTTCAAGGTTTTAATCCAGCCCAAATTTCTTTTCTCTCTCATTCCACATTTCTGCGCAGTTTGTCCGTTATCCATGAGAGGGGAGGAGAGAACAGAAAGCAGAAAGGATTGTGATGAAAATGTGTACCATATTAAATTAATTTAGAAAACGGTGATTATTAATACTTTTCATCGTTATTTTTCATACGTCACTAGTGACTAATATGAGGAAATTGATCATTGATCTAGAATCAACTGCAGACGCTCGCGAGAATGTTTATATATGCGAATTATTGCGCCATGGGCGGATCACAATTTGATATACCAATAGTATTGGTATATCAAATTGCTTTAAACCAACACTTTAAATGCATGTTATTTTTGTGTATGTGTATATATATATATATATATATATATATATATATATATATATATATATATATATATATATATATATATATATATATATATATATATTGATATTGATATCTCGAAATTATAAATGTAAACCACTTCTTTTTCTTTTCTCCAGTTTCTCGCTTCTCCATTCTTTCATCTTCTCCTTTCATCTTACAGTGAAGAAAATTAATTGTGTATAACTTTATTCATGCCTGTCGTAGGGTTCAAATTTTGTTCCAAGATCTATGTATTACATGAATTTATGTTTTATCTTTATGAAAGAAACCTTTTAAAATTATTCCTCTTTATGTTCAGTCTCTGTAGAATTACTGACTGCTATTTTCAGATATAATTTCAGAGGATTCGTTTATTTAAACAATATTCATTGGCAGTAGAAAATGCTCATTGACATTTTGGACTAAATCACTCATTTGTAATTATTGTAAATTCATTATGAGACAATCCGGATTATATCATTGTGATACATTGAGACTGTTTACGCATTAGCTCATTCATTTAATTCGCAATACCGTAAGTTCTTTTTTCTCATATTTCACTTTGTGTTCTAGGGAAATAAATTATTCGTTAAATTTTACAAAGCTTATTGTCTTCACTCTTTTCTGTTACTTAATTTAAGAGCATAGACTCGTAATACAGTTTTGCCTTTCCCAAATAATTTTAAAAGCAATACGAAGTTCACTAAATGTTGTCAGGTGATTGGGTAAAGCCGACAACAAATGATTCAACACAGAGATATGTCTTATTTCTTAGTTATGTTATTCTTCCAGTTGAGGACAGTGTTCATTTTCACCGTTGGGTAATTAGTAACTTAGCTTGGGAACGTTTTTTTCCTGAAACTTCATAACTTTCATAACAACAAGGTTCACTGAAATAAACTATAACTAAAAGATTAAATCTGTATATAAATATCTACCCGTCCATTCATCCATCTATTTGTACAAATATATACATATATACGGCCATCCGTCAATCCGTCCATCCATCCAAGCATCCATAAATACATACATGCATACATAGACACATACATATACGAGTAATACCTCTTATAAATAGATCAGTATCCACAGTATAAAATTAATAAAGAATTACAATAATTTAAATTACAAATTTAATGACCTGTAATTTGCGAAACTTTTTTTTTTACCGATTTTCAAAAGAAATGTAAATGCCAAATGTTATTTCAGAAAAAGAAAATAAAAGATTAAAGGAAGAAAGTAAGGGATATGAAAGTGCAAAACTATTATACAATTATTTAGATGACTCGCACTTTTGTCCTTTCAACATAACAATGCGTAGTGTCGACTATAAAGTTTGAACTAAAAACAAAATTCCGGTAATTACAACCTTGGTAAATGTTACACAAGCACATAAATGTCACTTTATGACATTAATAATGTAATTCGATCGGGCATTACAGATTATTATCGATCGCGAGGGTCTAATTTCCACAAATGCAATTGTTATCACTTGCGGCAAAGACTTATGAAACGAGAATGTTTTGTGGCGTTAAAAAGTTCGCAGTATCTATTATTAGTTTTACTTCCCTCACTTTCTTCACCACTTTCCCGTTGTTACTCTGTTCAAAGGCCCATGCATACAATCATAACAAACCACAAAGAAAATCTAAATTCATTCCTGTCAGTACTAACAGTTTAAAATTCAGTTATTCAAAATAACACCCGTGTGATATTTATGAAAATTTTCATGTCTGTGTTTCTTCATTTTCATTTTATTATCGATAGATTGATTTGGTATTTGCCCGTTTATGTAATTCTTTTTTAGACTGTATGTTGATTGTATATTGGTCATTATTTTATGCAAATAATATGTTGATAATCATTGTATGCCGATTGTATGCTGGCATTTGATGCATAGCATAAATTTTATTTTAGAACAGTGATCTTGAAATAATCATGTTCGCTTGTTGCTCAGTTCTCTCGAGTTGACAATCCAACGATATATTCATGTATATTTTGATGATGATGGTAACTGATAAGTATTATTGAACAAAGTCAAAGCGACAGGCGTCAACTTCATGACAATATAGGTGCCAGTGTACAGAAACGCGTACGTTAGCGTTAGAACAAAGTGGATAATAAAGACTAGGTAAAGGTGACATACTTGTGTGTTGAAGGTTAATATTCTTTGAAGTTAAGCAGTATTTGGGAGTCCTCTTCTGTTCTGTCAAACTGTCTTAAATTGTGCTTCAGTTGCTTCCTCGCGCTCAACCATGTCGAGAAGAGCCACTGTTGGACGAAGTTGGACGAAATGTGACCTCTAAATATACATGCTTTGGATTTCCATCATTTAAGACCTCATGCTCTAGGGTCTAAATCCTGTGGGATATGTTATCGTTCTATATAAATTCTTCTTTTCATTCGAAACTAATGTGCATATTTACTGTAATCTTAAGGATCCGATGCGGAGACGGAAGTTGTTCATTTGCACACAACTTATTGTTTTATGTGCACGAAATTACGAAGTCTGGTGCTCGAGTATGAAATGTACAAACGTTTCCGCTATGTTTTTAATGGTATTTATGCGACAGAAACGTATGTTTACTGTCCAGTTTCTGGAAATCTCTCCTGAGAAGAAATACACTGAGCACGTCTCCCATATCAACGATGTGTTCTCGGATGACATCACAACCACCAATCACGATATACTATCACAAGAGCCTCAAATTCTCAGCTATCTTGAACCTACTGAATGGAAAGGTTATCTCAAAACAAAAAAGTCGTATTGGAGCAGGATCCCATTACACACTGTGGATAGAGAGGTCTACAATGGACAGAAAACATGAGATGGAAATATTTATCGATGGGAAATCTGAGTGTTTTTCCTGTTTACCTCTTTATCACATCATACTTTATCTCTCTTTCTCTAAATCCCGCGTGCTTATTTGTGACAAAAACCCTTGACAGGCTGAAATTAACTATCCATCCAGAAGGAGCTAAAGTCGCCAAAACAAAATGCTATATGATCTGGGGACATCGAAACTAATAAGTAAATAATACAAAAGATTGTATATTTTGCAGTGTCGCTTTCACATGAGGGAACACCATGCACATTTACACATGTGCAAGATAATTTTTGCGCTGCCTCAGTCTAAGATGTTACAAAATTACAATTAGTGAGAATTCAGGTTTGAAAATCTGTTCAAATGACAAACTTTACACACATTGTAAATTTACCTAGGTTGTTAAATTTGCGTTATCTGTAAATGAGCGAAGGAAATGGAACTACTACATGGACAATATCATTTTCAAAGAAATCTTAGGAACATTAAGGTAAACTTAATTTCTCAATTTCTGGAAGATGTTGAAATAGCATATGCTTTTTTTTTTTTATAAGACAAACCTTATAACACTATAAATAATAATGTGGATTTAGTACAGCGCCTAATCTTTAGAAGCTCTACGATATTAAAATATTAGAAAACATTAAAACATGCACAACGACAAGAGTGCATAAAACCAAGCAACATATAATTACAAAGTAAAAACATGCTGACAATAATTAAGGAAGTGAAGACTATTAAGTCTTTATTTGTCTTTTTGTAGTTGAAATAGGTGAGTTATTTTAGTACTCTTGACTGAGATCACTGTCTACGATCTATCGGCAATTAATTCCACATAGCTGGGCCCTTGTACGCAAAAGGACGTTGTCCGTATGACTTGGTTTTAACAGTGGAAACATTGAAAATACGAGTGTCTGAAGGGTATCGTAAGTTTCTAGACGGGGTGAACAGACGGGTAAGGTCAGATATGTGTACTGGACTGGAGCGAGTCAACACAATGTAGGTTAGTAAACGGATGTTTTGGTTGATTCTGGATCCGACGGGTAGACGGTGAAGTTTAGAGAGCCGGGGGAGGTGTGCTCAGTCTTCATACTTTAAGAGTGATCAGAGCAGCCGCTTTTTGAAGTTTCCGTAGTGGATACTGATACCAACTAGATAAGAGTGAAGTACAATAGTCCATTCTTCAAATTAGTAAGGAATGTAAATGTGTTTTAATGGCATCAACCGAAAGAAAATTGCGATTGTAGCTGATGCGTCTTAGCTCAAGATATGCAACCTTGTATATATTCCTTACATTTTGGTGCAATGAGACTATACTGTCAAGAGTGAAACCTAGGTATAAATTTCTTGTGGTTATTGCTTATTGCTGGAGGTAAAGGTTGTAAATGCGAGGGTCTTTTTGTGGTGTTCATGAAGGCTTCATGATGCCTTCGACTAATCTCGCTGGTCATTCTAGGCAGAGAATAAATGTAACAGTCGAAAGGATGCTGTATTTGTTAGTCATGTTCGCTCAACCCCTAAGTGTCACTGGAAAGGTGGGTTGAACCCTTGTACATTCCTGCAGATTTTCATTTTCTTACGAGAAGATAATGTTTAATCAGAATGATTCAACGTAATTAAAAGAAAACCATTATATCATCATTATAATCTCCGCCACACTCATACCTTGAATCAGCGACCATTTCTTGTTTGCAGTGTCTCAAAAATGTGATATGGGTGTCGATACCAAGTTGGCTCGAACTCTGTTTTAGTTGTAAAATGAAATACATTTAAACTGATAGGGAAAAAAATGAGGATTGATCATATGCCTCATTCTCACTCCATTTGTTTGCCTCAGATGTCCAGTCTCGTTTCCGTGATGGATTTAATGCAGTAGGTATAACAGTTATTAAAATTAATAAATCCAGCTCGGCAATTCAAAAGACGCACACGCAACTTAACTCGCGTGCGGAAGATAATAATTCGTGCAAGGGAATCATTTGTCTTGTCTGTTCAAATTGACAATAGGTGCTCGGAAAATAATAGATATTACCCGAAAATTAAATAAAGTGCACGCAAAAGGTAGTAACTCGTGCGCAGGATGTAAAATATTCCTTGTGCGAAATAACAAATGATGCACCGGAGTTGATAAGTTGCATATGGGAAATAATTTGGACAGGATATCAATAAGTGTCGTCATTTTTGTTGCTTTGGTTAGAGGAAGAAGCAGACTTGCCGATTCCGGTGTCGCTCTGTCCACTAAAATTAACTTTGTTCTACATTTTACAAACTACCGAATACACCCTATAATTGTTGATGGTTTTGGTTGCACTGGTCTCTCGTGACTTAAAGATATTATAAACGTTCGCAATAAAAAGGCAACTACATTAATAATGGCAATATCCCATCTTTTCCTCTTGTGGATGAAGCAGCCAGCTCAAGAACCAAGATAAATAGCTGTGCTGCAAAAACTACGCAGGGCTCTGAATCCCTATTTGAGGTCAGTGAGGATTTACCGTTGATCTAGTTGCTATGTTGTGTATGATATATTAGAGTATCTTGTTAGGAAGCGTGGTGGCCGGGTGGTTATATTGCCGTATTCGCAACCAGACAAAGTATGGTTTGTATCCAATCCCGACTATGTCAGATTTGCCACTGCGTGTACTTGCAAGGTCGAAATGAGCACTTTGAAATTCCAATGAATAAATTTAAAAAAATGATTCCTATCAAGTTATACCTGCACAAAATTAACAATGATTCTAAAAACTGCCCTTAATGTAGGAATGAATAATTCTGTTTACCGCAAACCTTATATAAAACCTAAGACATAAATGAAATAACCAGCATATTGGACACAAGTTTGCTTTCAGATCATTTCAATTATTTTGTAAATAATGCTTGACATTGAATTCAAATGTCAGTAAATGTCTCGAAACAAATTGTTTGCAATTTACCGTTAACGTAAACTGCAACCTACAATCATGGATAAAAGTTCTGTTGATTTGTTGTCTTTAATAAGGAGCATAGTCATTCGATAATGTTAGGTTTCCCAAGCATGGAAGGAAAAGAAATCTCATCTGGTTTTGGAATCTTGTCTTATTTCGAAAGTAGACACTAACGGATATTTAACGTTCAGATAATTTCCATCATCCTTATCATCAGAGTTTCCTTTGTCACGGAAAGGAGCTAAGCAAGCGAGTTTTGTTTTCGGGTAGGTTAACAGAGTTCTAATTTTGTTTTAGTTTTAGTTTAATCTATATTTTGGCTGACCGGTCTTCGAATCAATCAGAGACAGCATTCAAATTTACTATGTAGCTCCAATAGGCCAGTCTCTAGGCTCTTTTCACTAATGAAATACAACTTTTATCTATCTATCTATCTATCTATCTATCTATCTATCTATATATATATATATATATATATATATATATATATATATATATATATATATATATATATATATATATATATATATATATTTATATATATTTCAAGTGCACTGGATCCAGCAAGGGATCGCATGTGACAGGGATTTATTAAGATAAATGCAATAAACTGACAACGAACAGTACAAAACTAGTTCCTAGCTAACTATCCTAACTGTGAAGACCATTCATACTGATCTTCCATGCAGACAACCCCAAAGTCAGTAAAATCTTCCGGAATCACTGGCTCATCGTGGAATCGTGTGACACACTAAAGTTAATCCTCCTGAACAAACCAGTTGTAGCCTACCGGAGACGAAAACAAACCTCAAAGACATCTTTGTCAGGGCGACGGTAACACCAATCGACAACCAAGACCACCCTTGTAAATCTGTTCCCTATGGCGAGAAAAGGTGATAAAATTGTCAACATATGATAGAGACAAGCATATTGTTTTCGCACAGTGACTAGCGGGCAATTATAAACTTTGCGGACGATATGTACAGCTTTCCATATTACATTGGTTGTGCTTTTAAAATCGAAATAAATTTCCAGTTCTTAGATTCACTAGCCTCATTTGTGCTACTCAGTTAACTTCCGTCATTATGGTCTGGTGGTATACCTTGTGACATTGAAAAATCTATGGTAAATTGAGATAATGAACTAGGAATAATTAAGTACTGACGTTTTCAATATCAGTGTTTGATTGTACATTTATGGTCATTTGAAATATCTATCATTATGTAACCCACTGCATGTGATGATGGTAATGCTGTGTTTTGTAAATTGGAAGATTTATACTATTTATGTTTCATGCAATTTATTATTCTGAAATTCTAGAGCACTTCCGGAAATGTAGTTCAAAGTTCTTTTGCCATGCCTATTTTAAATAGTTGCTTCAGAACTGTTATGCATACGCATTGCTCTCGGCTTGCTTATCAGATGCAACAATTTTTAAATCGGGCCTCTTTGATTACCTCAACCCGAACCTTGGACATTAGCTACTCCGCATCAGTTATATCTACAACCTTAAACATATCTTCACCCTTGTTTGCATTTCCTTCCATTCGTTTGCAACACAAAATATAGCGAGAAAAGCGAACAATGTTCTAGTTAACGTAAGTACAATATTTACTTAGTTTTAAGTAAATATATACATTCTTTAAACGACACTTTGGATCAGTTAAAACTAGTTTTACGTACATATTGAAAGGAGAAAGTGGTAGAATCTCAGTAGTACCAATTCGTTGAAACATCCCTATCCAGATATGATCAATATAAGAAAGTGAATTAGGAAAGGTGATAGATAATGCAAACTTCCCCTAAATGTGTACACCAATGGAGAAAACATGAACAGTAAAACACTACGATAAATAATGGAAGGATATAAACAGAACATATTGGAATAAAAACATGTGTAAGAACCGAAAACAAATGTAGTACAAAGACAAAACTACGAATTAATTCACCTGACAAGAAATATAATTATACTAGCGAAGAAAAACCTGTAATTTAGAAACGTATCTTAAGAACGATAGATGTTCGTTTGAGTGACTTTAAATTGAGTTGTCTAAAATTTCAAAGCTTGAAAGTATTAATGAAAGAAAGCAAAATATAGCTCGTGTTAGTCCGTGATCGGCGTTTGATTTCTCTAAACCAGATAAGCATTAAAATTGATTTAGCTGTCAAATGCAAAATAAGCTAGATTTTGATGACCTTTACAATTATAATATAATAGCCGTTATTGCTGTTACAAAAGAGTGATCTAATGATGAATCTGAAAGTTGCTAACAAACTCCTGGTACTGTAGGCGTTGTTTAGCAACCCATACTAATATATAGACATGATTTAACTATAGATGGAAAGCAATATAAATTAATTAGTTGTCAATTCAAGACTAAACAGGAATACCAAAATGTAAATGAGTGTCCTATAAAAACTCCTGAAAAGAATAAAAAGAAACTATTATATCAGCTAACTGTACAATTATGTCAAAAGAAAATCATTGGCATATTTATAATATCCTTGTTTACTTGTTCAGTGATCTATTTGATTTAAACCACGTGCAGTTTCAATTGCATGGATTACAAGACCTTTACCATTTGTTCGTTACTGTGTGCATGTTTTTTATTTACGTTCACTTTATTTCTTTAAATTACTTTGTATTCTATCGTTTGAGGATTTGCTGTAACTATTGTATTACATGATGTAGTTCCATTTCTTACCATGTTGTATATTTTTAGTTCTTCACAAATATATCTGATGACTTTGTAAATTGGAATTTTGATCTAATATGCTGTCTATTTTAATACCCATGTCACTTGGTAAAAATGTTAAATCATTATCAGCAATGGCATAGCCTTGCCAAACTTTCGAATTTGAAATATATTGCTGTATTCCTATTGAAATGTTTTCCTCTAAGTGATATCCTTGCTGACACGAAATTAAATTGTCGCTCAACATTTTCCCAATATCTTGTATAGTTGAAAGTGACTGCTTAAGACATTTTCTAATTTGCACCCGACAAATTAACATGCGTATCACATAAGAACCGATGTTTAGGTCTAGTGTAGATATTCTAATCCAGTTAGTCCATTGCTGTGTGTACAAGAAATAATTCCATCCTATAATATTCGTCACTTATAAACATTGAATTTGTTTCATCAGCGGGCGTTTTCTGACATTATTTTCATGTTGCAGTTCATAATTATATGTGACTTTGTTATCATCCTTTACTCGATTGGTGGAACTATATGTACTTTTGTAGGCATCCTTTACAGGTTTAGTGTAATTATATGTACTTTTGTAGGCATTCTTTAAACGATTGGCGTAATTATATGTACGTCTGTTGTCGTCTATTACATGACTCGTGTAATTATTTGTATGTTTGTATGCATCTTTTACATGATTGGTGTAATTATATATACGGATGTGAGCATCCTTTACATGATTCGTGTAATTATATATATATATATATATATATATATATATATATATATATATATATATATATATATATATATATATATATATATATATATATACATATGTTTTATCTTTTACGTGATTGGTTTAATTATAAGCACAGTTTTGAGCATCCTTTATATGATTCGTTTAATTATATGTACATTTGTATGCATGTTTTACATGATTGGTGTAATTATATGTACGGTTGTTAACGTCTTTTACATGATTCGTGTAATTATATATACGTTTGTTTACATCTTTTACGTGATTGGTTTAATTATAAGCACGGTTTTAAGCATCCTTTACATGATTCGTTTAATTATATGTACATTGTATGCACGTTTCACACGATTGGTGTAATTATGTACGTTTGTAAGCATCCTTTGCATAATTATTGTAATTATATTTCCATGTGCTGGAGATGTGCATTTTGTCTTAGGTTCTGACATACGGTATTTTTCTTGTACGGTCGATTTTTATTCTTGCTTGCAATCACTGATGTGCAGCGAAAAAAATCACCAACTGTCTGTATCTGTGTGATTTGAGTCCTGCTCAGTGTATCATTCCTTAATGACGTATGGATGGGGGATACTATTGAGAAGATTCTCTTTATTCGTATAATTGAGAGTATTGAGCAATCATGGGTAGAAAACGACTTCATAGCTTGAAATTCGTGCATATAATGCTAACTGAAATTAGTGGCAAGTCAATAGATCAGGGGAGACAATTTGCCCTTTTACTGTTTTTAATACGAAATGAGTTGCTTCCCTTAGGCGATACCCTAAACGACTCCTGCTTGAATTTATGTGCACTATACGGAGAAAAATTATATTTGCCCGACGAACGCACATACCATCATCAAACTGAGAGTTTTAGTTAAGGAAAGTGTGATATTTGAAGATAAATATATACATTCAATGATCACGCGTACATTAATAAAACTGAATAGGTGCGAAATGAGAAAGGAATTATTTTTATCCAATGATCACAAAAACTGTACTAGTTAATGTGTGGTATGTGAAGTGAAAAATGAGCTCATTCACTGACCACACATACTCGATATTCTTAAATGCATGTTATGTGAAGAGAAAATAGGCCCATTCAACGATCACAAACTACTTTATAAGAAAGAGGCGATCTGTCGTGAGAAAATATCACCAAATGATCAACCAACGGAACTTTTATAAAGGCAATGTATACCTCTGTAAGACGTACTATGCAAATGGAAGATACAAACCTCTGATGAAATATGGAAGTAAAGAAATTATTTATGCTAGAACAATTCGAGAAATTGAAGTTATACATTTAAGTACTACAATTAGAGTATTAGCTATTTTTATATCGAAATTCGTTAACTAGCGAAATTGTTAACGCGATACAAATAACTCCAGAATAAATACTAAAAAATTATATAAGTAACTGAAATCTAAAATTAAAGCAGACACACATTTCTTGCTATATTGATTCTTGAACTTGGTCTTCAAACGCTCTTGAAAAGTTTCTGGTTGATCATGTCGAAACTAGTGTGGATCGTCCCTTAGCCATTTGAGGCAATCCCATCTAGCATTCTTTGTTTCTATTGATCGCTTGTTGTGGTGCCAGCTACTTTCATGGTTGTTTGTTGTGATACCTCACTTCTTTCTTTGATGTACGCTGTGATGTATATTTAATTTGTTTTTTTGTTAGTTTTTGTTCTTCACCATTATATGTTTTATAAAATTTTATTGTGAACCTGACCTTGTTCAATATGGCATCAGGAGAAAGGAAATTTGCAGATGCTTTCGGTAAATACATAGATTTGAGAAACTTCCAGGAGTTTTCCAAAAGCAAACCTCAAATCATCGACGCATGGTGATGGAACAGTCTTTCGGACCCTATAGGTTTCTCAGCTCTAATTTAGCTCGATCTTGTTTGGTTAAATATCACGTGGGCTTGGACGTGTCAATTGAACAATCAAAATCATCGTATAAAATATCTTCCGGTGATGTCATAGAAGAGTATGGGTTGTGACTCCATAAGCAGCTCAAGAACAGCAAGACTTGATTCAAAATAGCATGGAAGGCCGCAAAAAAGTCATAGATATGTTACAGTCACGAAAAGCTGCACTTGAAGACCTCACAGCGGGATTTGTACAAACATTTGCACTGCAAAGTAAACCCAAAAAGGAAGTAGCCGAACGTGTTGAGAAATTACAGAGGCTACAAAGGTCATACTGGAACAAGCGACAGCGTTTTTTTTGGAACAGAAGGGGAACCAGATTCAGTTCATATGGTAGCTAGGCGCACCAAGGCTATCATAAAAGCAAGACAAGCAACTGCAAAGCTTATTACAAACTTGCCAGAGGTGGTGTCCGAAGTACAAAAGAAGACGTCGGAGAACCTGAAGAGAGAGCCATCAAATAATCGCTTCCACCACCACCAATATAGCGGTTATTAATGCATGCACCGAACCAAAAGTTTGATGAAGAATGTCGCAAGTGGATCGCCAAACACCCATTCCATACAAGTCTTCAAATACCCCTAACTTAAAAGAAATATTGATCAGAGAAACATCGAAGGACATACACATGTTTTGGTCAAGTGGGTATGAGGGGAATTTACTGGAGTAGAAAAGCCTCTGGCATGGTGTTTGAGTCTTATAATAAAGTATTTGATTTGATGCAAGCTAGACAAGGTAATTGTAGCAGCTCAAGCAATACAATAGTTTCTGAGACTCCTGAACGGGAATATTGACTATCCTATGAAAGTAAAACAAAAGACTAATCGTATCGACAAAGCTTTGAAACTACATCAGAAGTATATTTGGATCAACCAGTATTTATCCTTGAAATTGAGGCATAAGAATATTCAGATCAAGCTTCCGCGCTTAAATAAAAGTCAACCTCCAAAGAAAAAAACCTTATAAAAACATCTGAACCTCGTACATTGGATGGAAAAGCAGAATGCCTAGACGAAAAGATACGAAAGTCTCCACAGCAAACGTTACCTAACCGTGCACCCACACAGGAAGAAGAATAAAAAGAAAGCAGCGTTGGTGATCTCTGTGAAGTTAACGATCTTGCTGATCGATTGGAACACTTGTGGGATCAATTCTTCTGGGCAACAACGCAACTCGAAGTCATTAATGAAGCCGTACCGATTTGTCAGTGGTGCTCATCAATGACGTCATTGACAGAAACACATATCGGGGGTTGATACATGTTAAAGATATCTGTTACGTATACGACGAATGGGGTTAGTATACCCATAATGAGTTCTGTTGAGAAACTCCACGTTGAAACACTTCTTGGAGAGACACCCAGCGTCTTACGTGAAATTCATGCTTCAGTGCAACAGAATATTCTTAATAGAATTCAAGGCATTTCTTCTCATCAACGAAACCGGGATTCAATGTGACATTTCCTGCACCTAATACCGCTGGTTTCACTTTTCAACTTAGAGAGGTCAAAATAATTGTCGCTTTTACTGAAGTTGTTGATTTCACTTCTATCTATTACTTATTTTAAGACAATAGAGTTGTAGCAGTTCAATCATCATGCATTAATCTTCTTCAATCATCTTTGATCGCTTACTTGGATTGTTTACATTAATCTCCTATGAACATCTGTGATAGTTTACGTGAACCATTTTACTTCAAAGTCTGCAATTAACATATTTACATGGGTACTAAAACACAATTAACACCAAACGGCAGAAATGTACATAAAGTCATCAACCAGGAACAAAATAGAAGCAATATGGTATATTCACTAGAACTATTTCGGCATGTAAATAATTCAGTTTTAAATCACAAAAGTAATGAGAATAAAAGATTTGGAAGTAGTTATCTCACTACAAAAACACAATTTCTGTGTTACGAAACACGTTTTGGTCTCTGCTATTAGGTGGAGTGTATTTCCTACTGATTTGTTTCACTGCTAGTTTCATGAGTGGTTTAAGTGATTGTAATTTGTAAAAGAAATGGCGACTTATAACTAATGTAATAACTTTTTGTTGTTGTCTCTGTATCCAGTTTCTAGCACAAACATTCGTCTAGAACAACCCAATGGCATTCTACACTAACCCGACAGCACTGACACGTTTAATTTTACGTGTGACATATTCGTTTTTTCAATTACCTCTAAGTACACTGTATTCACCTTAATTTAAATAAATTCCAGGTTGCAAATACAACAATTCATGAAATACAGTTACACTATTTCTGAATGAAACAAAGAGTAGATAAAGAGAGCGTAACATTTCAATATCCAACTTTATTTCCATCTAAATGACAAATATGTCCATTTCTATGTTGTTTAATGTATCTATACTTACAGATATGCTCTTGATTTAGAAAGATGCCAGTGTTATGTAATAGATTTTAAGACTTCATCACGTTTTATATTGTTATATTCGAAGTGAATAAGCTGTGAAACATTTGTTATCTCTTGGCCGGAAATATTATAATACAACATTCAGTGCTACATTGTTTACATAACATTGATCAACGAAAGACGAACCTCAAGCCATAGTGATTTTGCACATTTAAAGAAGAGGAAAACATAACGTTCATTTAATTCGACACATAAACGAAGAGACAAATAAACACCATTTGAAAGATGATTATACGTAATTAGTTATTTAGAAAATCACGTTAATTAGAATAAAAATCCAGAGAAAAACATTTTTAGCGTCCATTGCCAAACATATAGATGCGGTTCAGATCACGTAGTACATGAAATTGAAAACTCTAGTATCAATGTTGAAGACAGCGAACATTTCAATATCAAACATGTCCCCTACTGATCACAGAATCGTTAATTGAAATTTGAAATATTGCGATTAGGAAGCTGATATATGGCAGCATAATTTATTAACTTTCTTCTTGTAACCCATTTTTCTTCTTTAGAGAGACAAGTCCCTAAAGCTTTGATAGAGCAAATCAATTATTATTTTCATGAACAAAACCAACACTTTCCTTACTAACTTTAAAGTAATTAATATTTCATTAGTTCCGGCGACACGCATTTATGACACCATAGTTTTATGTGGGAATTGATAAATTTAACATCAGCTTCAATTTGAAATATTTTTAAAAATAGTTTTAGGTAATATTTTAATCATAACTTTTACCATTGCTTTTATAGGAAGGACAAAATAAAATTGATTTAGCGATAGTAAGGACCATTCAAACTGAAGCATATTCAAGCTTAGTCATTTCAGCAATCAAAGGGTCATCTTATGGATTATACTAATTACAATATAATACAGTGAATTGTGCATGCACTTCAAGTACTATTGCCGCAATAGTAATTGCACCCAGTAATTAAGAATGGGGGTTGGGGTTGGTTGATGTTTCTTTCTCTTTGTAACTGTCGACAAACCTGTTAAAACATAGTGTTATGATTCTATAGTCCAAACGTATGATGTTCCAACTGAATTCCAGTGCTTTTGCAAATAAATTCCAATATTTAATATGTTGATGTGTTTGTAGTCTATAACGTGATAATTAGTCAGTGACCTGGATTGTGATGATGTGCTAAAGTCTTTGGATTTATCACAATAATATAATAAAAATGTTCTTGTCTGAGTTCACGATAATTCCAAAATTACTGTTTCTGTTAACGATTATCATGGGGCACTTTGTAATTCCAGTGAATGATAATGTGAATAAATAAATCCACCCAAATGAAAAATCCAAAATAAGAATGATTCTGCTCAGATGCTAAGGCATGAATGAGGAATTTTTCAAGTAAACACTATTATGTACCCTACTACTTGACCTAGGTCACATTTACCAATTTCTGAAAAAATTTCTGTCAGAGTAATGGAATGTTCCATTCTTAAAGTTTCTAAGGTCAAAATGAAGACTAAGAACATGTCTGCCATGAATCTGACAAATGTGTCATTAGTCAGGTACACCACGAACTTGATTTTGGGCTGAGATCAATTACAAAATACAATTATACATAACATATACATAGAGAGAAAATGGCAACAAACAATACAAAGTAAATATGCATAACAATAGCGCTTCTCTCTTGCAAATTTGTGGTGACCAGAAACTAGTCAAGCAGCTACGATTTATACCTGGGTTACAATAACTATCTTATGATCTTATGAATATATTATGTGAAAAGATATTAACGGTTTGAATAGGTAAATAGCCGGAAAGTATTGTCAATAGCTTTGTTAGCAATATTTATTCGAATTTTGATTTCAAAGTATATTAAGAAAAACGATCAAACTATAGCACATTCAGACACAGATAGAAACCAAAGAAAGAGCACATGTTATAATTTCAATGTTTGATTAACGAAGCAGAAACAAGTAAATATGAAAGAAATCTTGACAGAAAATTGCGTTAAGTATGGCATCGTATTAATATGTTGATTTCCGGATTTATCTGTGATATTTATTTAAAATTATTTTTCAATAATTTTGAACAAGAAAATATGAATTTGATGTATTTACATAATTTACTTTTGTAACTTATATGAAGGACAGAAAATAATTACTCAAAAGCCGAGACTATATAATTCATGCGAATACACAGCATACTGAAAAGTCCTCTCGACAATTATGATCATTTGGTTCTTTTCAAAGTAATACAAGTAAGTAAATTTGATAAACATTTTTCAGTTTCTATACTTGCTTCAAGAGTACTAATCGTTTAAGGGTTTATCTTGAGACGCTGGTCTGCGGGTTATGGCACCGATTGCCTTGTTTGCACGTAATAACCCATATAACATTGTGTCATGCACTTCTCATTAAATATGATGCCACGAAGTTACTGGCATACGCGTTAGTGCGTACCAAACACACCGACAAATGTACACAGTCACTCCGAATTTCTACGACAGAGATGTTATAGAGACATACAAATATGCACCTAAAAGAGCCAAAAGTGCTATCCCTCGATAATACATGGGTATGTTCCATAACATTAGCACTATTTACAGTGAGAAGAAATAATATTATCATACCGGTCTATTGGTCACGTCACGCAACACCTTGTCTTCCCCCACCAACCCCTACAACATTTTGACCATGCGCACATGATAGACGTGATGCCACAAAATCCTGCTTGATTCACACAACTTGGAGCCTTTGTGCACGGAGGAACGCCATGTGACTCGATCGCTGGCTGCTTGCTCCCAGAAATCAGGTTTTATGTTGAACGCTTTCAATGCAGCTTTCAGATTGTCTTTGAAGCGTTTCTTCTGACCTCCATGGGATCGCTGTCCTTGCTGTAGCTCGCCATAGAAGAGTCTCTTAGGCAGCCGGTGGTCTGGCATGCGTACAACGTGTCCCGCCCAGCGTAGCTGAGACTGCATGAGGATGGTGTGGATGCTAGGGAGATCAGCTTGGGTGAGTACCTCAGAGTCTGGAACCTTGTCCTGCCACTTGATGTTCTGGATTTTCCAGAGACTTGTTGTATGAAAGTGGTTCAGCTTCCTGGCGTGGCGTTGGTACATCGTCCACGTTTCGCATTCGCATGCGTAAAGTAGTGTGGGGAGTACAACTGCCCTGTAGACCTTTAGTTTGGTCTGGATGCTGATGCCTCTTCTATTCCAGACGTTGGTATACAGTCTGCCGTAATATGCGCTGGCTCTGTCAATGCGGAGGTTCACCTCGTCGTCAATAGTTACGCTCTGTGACAGTGTGCTGCCAAGGTAGGTGAAGCGGTTCACTACGTTGAGTTTTTGGCCGTTGAGGGTGATGTTGGGCTCAACATAGGGCTTTCCAGGGGAGGCTGATGCAGGACTTCAGTCTTCTTGGTACTGATGGTGAGACCGAAGCTTGTGCAGGAGCTGGAGAACTTGTCAACGCTGCGTTGCAGGTCGGCTTCTGAGCCAGCGTTGAGGGCGCAGTCATCAGCAAATAGGAAATCCCTGATGGTGTCTGTCATAACCTTGGTTTTCGCTTGAGGTTGAACAGTTTTCCATCTGTACGGTACCTGATGCCGACTCCAACATCTCCGTCTCTGAAAGCATTAGTCAGCATGGCGGAGAACAATAGACTGAATAGTGTCGGTGCCAGAACACAACCCTGCTTGACGTCATTGGTTACTGGGAATGGCTCAGATGTCTGTCCATTGTCCTGGACTCGTGCCTGCATGCCGTCGTGGAAATGCTGCACCATGGATATAAATTTTCCCGGGCATCCGTATTTGGCCATTACCTTCCACAAGCCTTCTCTGCTGACAGTATCAAAGGCCTTTGTCAAGTCGACATAGATGGAGAAAAGGTCTGCGTTTTGCGCCTGACATTTCTCTTGTAGCTGCCTCGCAGCAAACACCATGTCGATGGTCCCACGTTTTTTCCGGAATCCACACTGGCTTTCTGGTAGGAGTCCTTGGTCAAGGTGTGTAGTGAGGCGGTTCAGTAGGATTCTGGCGAGTATCTTTCCTGCGATTGAGAGCAAGGATATGCATAGCAGACACACATCATATCGACCTAGTAGTTATCTTTCACCTAAATACACTATCACTCCGGATTTCTACGACAAAAATCAATGTATATGAACGTTATTATTTAGAGAAACATAAACATACACTAAACAGAACGGAACGTGCAATCCCTAAATCTAGGATACTGAAATAAACGAAAACCTCTACATACCTTGATTTCTAATTTAATGAAAACGAATTTAACATTCTCCAACCTGTATGATTATATTATGTATTCTTTTTTAAAACTTATGTTAATGCTATCAACCATTTGCATGTAGGATCTAGAGATATAACGTTCCATTCTGTTTGGTCTATATATTGGTACGATTCACTATGTAACAGAAAGACGCGAAATCTACAAGTTTTGTAAACGTCAACATTTATCTCCACGTAATACAAGATAATACAAGAGAATATACAGAATTCTGAATGAATTTCCAAACAATCGTAAATGTCCTATTACAGGCTGAAAGGTATAGAATGTTTTGAATGTATTCGAACAGCCTCTAAGGGTTTCACGTATTACAATGATAAAATGATACAATGGATTTGAAAGTCCCCAAAATTTCCAAAATAGTGTTTATGTCCAAAAAGCCAAAGAACAATTTGTAACTCAAATGAATAGTTTAAATTAATAATTCCTCCCAAATTATAACTGAACACAACTATAAACTCCTATCACAGATTCCCAGAAACTGATTTTTAAAATACAAATGAAGACTTATTTGCAAAACTTCTATTTTATATCAACTGTCACATGACGTATGACACAACATAATGTTCTGCAAAACTGATCATTTCCAATGAACATTCACGTATTCGAAAACAAGGTCAGGCCCCGAACTTCCCTTTATGTGAACGTTCTGTTGACCACTTATAGTCATGGCAAAACCAAGTAAACATGCACATGACATAGTCAGGTAGTCAAAATATCTACCCTCAATAAAGGACAGAGGTCATGCTCACAATGTATATGTATGTATGTATGTATTCTACCCTCAATAAAGGACAGAGGTCATGCTCACAATGTATATGTATGTATTTATGTATGTATGTATGTTTGTATGTTTGTATGTATGTGTGCGTACGTGCGTGCGTGCGTGTGTGTGTGTATGTATGTATGTATGTATGTATGCATTTGTAATACGGATGAATACACATTACTTTCGAGAAACGATAAAACAAAATGTACTTGATTTGAGAATAACTCCAAAAATAGTACAAACAAACTTTATTACCTGTTTGAATGGAGAGAACAGGATAGATTAAGTAGGCTTAGTGATATAAACGAAATACCAGAGCAAGTGAAAAGTACAGCTTGCGCGTTAAAATGTGAGCAAGAACCTACTGATGTACAAAACAAGACAGTAGTAGTAATTGTGGCTATTACGATGAAATATTAAAGTTCTACACACAGCTACGGAATAATTAAAGAGACGATAGTATCAAGAGCATAATCTTTAAAAATAAACTTGAATAAATGAGGAAGAGAAACAAATGACATGGGAGAAACATTGTAGGAACTGAACTATGTAAGTGAAAAAGAAAGGTAAAGGAAAAAGAAATGCTTTTGCAGCAATACTAATGTTAACAATGCGTCCGTATAATGTTATTTTATTTGTATTGTCCTTTTGTGTTATTCCTGTCTACATTTAATTAAATGTGCATATATGGCTCCAAAAAGGACACAAACATTCATGAACCATTTAAACTATTTGAGCTCTTGCAATCAATAGTAGCACTGTGGTTTATTTGCTTAACCATCTTACTTGCAATAAAAATATACCCTCATCAGCAACACTATAAGTCATTTTCATAACCATGTTACTCGCTCATACAACCATACCCTCATCAGCAACACTCTAGTTCATTTCCATAACAATGTTACAAGGTAATACAAATATACCTCATCAGCAATACGATAGTGCAATTTCTCCTTAACATAGGTTATGCATAGTTTCAATTCATCAATGCGTTTATCACCTCTGTCGTATCCTTGCTGTTTTAACATGGAGTAATATGTTATATTTTTACTAGTGTCGGATAGAGTCGAAACAGCGCTTGTAATAGATAATCTACGTTTTTACCCAATATTCATTTAATATATAAGAATTTAAACTTCGATTGATTCAAGCAATTCCCTCATCTGTTATCCCGTTTATATATTTTGAATTAAGTAAGCTGAGCAAGTAAGTTAATCTTTGTCACAAAATTAATTTCATTTTCTGAAAGTGCTCTTCTGTATTCAACAGTATCGCTCCTTTGTTAGATAAATGCTTATTTGCACTTTTGTTAGATAAATGCTTATTTGCACTTTTGTTAGATAAATACTTTTTTGCACTTTGTTAGATAAATGCTTATTTGCACTTTTGTTAGATAAATGCTTATTTGCACTTTTGTTAGATAAATGCTTATTTGCACTTTTGTTAGATAAATGCTTATTTGCACTTTTGTTAGATAAATGCTTATTTGCACTTTTGTTAGATAAATGCTTATTTGCACTTTTGTTAGATAAATGCTTATTTGCACTTTTGTTAGATAAATGCTTATTTGCACTTTTGTTAGATAAATGCTTATTTGCACTTTTGTTAGATAAATGCTTATTTGCACTTTTGTTAGATAAATGCTTATTTGCACTTTTGTTAGATAAATGCTTATTTGCACTTTTGTTCAGATGCATCATGATCAGCTCAAAGTATTCAAACTTTTGACAGCAGTTTTCAAGTCTGAAAATACTGCAGGAATGTATTGATTGACCTGACTAACTCATTGCCAGTAGGACCTTCCACAAGCAGCTGAAGCCATCCACATTTAAATATTTTATTGATCTTCTCTTTACATATAGTTATAATTTACAAACTATAAAGTGTATGTATCGAAATTGTTTAATCGCATACACTCAGAATCATTACATATATACGATTTATCTCAGGTAATGTTTGCTATTTTAAAGGACTAGCCGTAAACGCTACTGCCGGACGTGCTCTTTCCTTTAAAGTCTCATTTAAACTATTAAAGATTTCAGAATTACCATAAACATTACTTGTATAATTGCACTGAACCTGCATTTAGTAATTTTTTTTTTCACTCTTATAAAATTATCTATTTTGGAACGTATTTCATTCCTAAATAATTGCAGTGCATTAGTCAATAATTGTTCCATAACACCTCTGGCTACGGGAGTTTCATTAATATTATTTGTGGTATTTATTCGTCTAGTTTCATTCAAAATGCATCATTATTTTCAATGAAATTTCTGAAAAACGTGCATTTTTATAAATTTTTGTTGATCTACACTGCTGTATGTGAACTTGATTGGATTCATTCATATGGTGTATAAACTAGTTCCATATCAACAGACTGTGATTAACTTTGAGGGAAAGCTTTGTGTTGAATGTTTTATAGAGGTGTACGTTTTTATTATGTCAATACCTTCTTCGAATTTGCTGTGAAACAAGTTAAATGTTATCTGTGTGCATCGATATTTATATGATTTTCGGTACATTTTACATTGTTATAAATTTGATAAACTTCTTTGTACTTTATCTGCGTCTGTTTTGAGTTTCCTGAAATGCAGTTGGAACCAGTGTAATGTTTAATAAAAAGAATATGATCATAATGCCATGTATTACCTTTCGTTGACATTGTGTAGATTGTTGTTGCGGTTTCACCTATTTCATGTGCATTGTTTTGCGACTTGCTAGGAAAGATTGTTTTGGAAGTATTAATTTTTTCCCATTATGTTTCCCATGACATATCTTTTAATGCGCTTATTTTCTATTTCAATCATTTCCCACTGATTTTCCATGCCTGCACGCAACCCTTCCAAATAAAGATACGACTAAGTGCCCGTGCCAGAGGAGAGTCATCTTCGGTAGAAGGATTTGACATAGATCAGTAAGTAAACACACCGCTATTGTCATACATCGCATCCACGTGCACGTACAAGATTATGCATTATATCAGTTCTCGCGTGGTGAACAAACCGAACACTATTATTGAAAATGCACACACAAAACCTATGCACGCAAGCGAAGTTTTCGGTGAGACCAATATTAATGGTTATAACTTTACTAAATATACAGAGATTCCTTTCTTGTGAGACTCAATTACAACTGAAGGTATACTGTTACAGATCTCTTCTAAACATTAATACATTATTGTTTCTTTGTGAAGCTATATTTTACATTGACTGTGGCAGAATTTGTTCTGAGAATATTATTTTAAACAAGTGCGGCGATGTATAAGCCAAATGCTCACAGACTGATTTATTTTGAAAGAATTTATGAGTATATCTCATTCGGGAATCACATTTTACAGACAATTGTTTTTAACGTTACAGAAAGATTAAATCGGTTTTTCGCTTAAATGCCTCATAAGGATAGTCAGCGAGGCTCAATAGATGTACAGTTTTTAATATACGTATGCAGAGGTTCCTGATAAATAATTTGATCTAGAATTATATTGGAAGCACAAGGACGAAGACTTCGTCAAGCTGATAACATAAAACCCAAACAGTTAATGCATCATATTTTGCAAAAAAATACTTCAAATCGCTGACAACAGTAGGCTAAAAATAATTAAGTGACCAGTGACAAAGAAGACAACGAAAATCGTCGCAATTACATAAATTCAACTTTTAATATAGCATGCATTAACTTAATGGAGAGATGTGATCACACTTTTTATATCCAGAGTAGCAAAAATCATTATATTCATGTGGTTTATCTTACATGAGTGTACACAGTCCACCAATCTGATACTCGTATTCTTTAAATCTGCGTTGATGGTCCATCTGTGTCGAGTTTTCTGCGAGTGTAGGATTGATCACATTCAAGTCATAGACGTGATAGATATGGGCACGGGAAACGCTGATGTCTTATAAATAAGATCATGCTGATAAATATAACAGCACAGTAATTATATACAGGGATGTGCCATTCATTTGGACATCTACTCCACAGTGTTTGGGTAGATTCGCGAACACTGCATCACATACACCGACATTTGCTTGTTAAATTCGCAAGCTGATAAGAACGTGAACACCAACGCAGAACTGAACTCTATTATTTCGTGTTAGAATACGCGTTGGATTTGTAAGGAGTGTTTTCATGGGCATCGCACAATGTTTGAAGTTAGTTTACGCTATAAAACAATAGATAATATGGCAGCAAGAAAAATCAAATTTACCGCCGTTGATATCTGCGCAGGTACAGCCCAGACCACCAAAGCACTAAAACATGTACGATAGTCTGTTCGCGCGCCAATCATTAGCTCGGCTGGATCCGGGGAAAATTTTTTTAAATCGGATGCGATGTTTAACGGGGGATCGTCTGTATGTGAATTCACCATTGAAAGACAGGAATCCATGTTATGATGTACTCCATGATTTTATATATGCAAGTGCGTCGTCGTCGACAAGCAAATTTTCTACCATTGATATATTTTCTAAAATCGAAGAAGCCCCTACTATTGACGGCCATGATCTGTTTGCACATAATCTGTTCATTGATGATGTGTAATGCGAGAACACTAAAGACTACAATACGGACATACTTTCCAGTGACTGACAGCAAAACAGGGATGTGATCTGTGTCACACAACGATATACACAAGTTCCAAATGTGATCTGAGACAACTGCAACATGTTAATGATATTTCGAAGCGCTGACTCGCATGTCTCGCAAACATTCTCTGGACTGGTATGCTACTGATCGCACCTGGGAAGGGTTTCAGAGTATGTTAGCTGAGGTCACGCAGGACCAATATAGTTCCCTCATAATTGACTTGAGTGGACGAGCAATGTCTACGTAATGAGCTGGATACAGTATAAACGATTACGATAAAACTTGTAACTGATAGCATAGCAGAGTATGGGGAGCGAGACGTAAAGCTCCTCACAAGCATCTGGGACTGGTAAATAGTGTTATATCAGATCGTATACAAACATGCAAAATATATGTTACAGTGTCGACGGACTCCAAACGAAGATCTCACAGACGGCTTCGAACAAACATTTGTACTGTCACGGAATTATGGGCACTTAATCTTCATGCATTACACCTTACTGAGTTTAGTTTTCGAGTAAAGTAATTTCTTTACGTCTGGAATTAATGCAAAATGCCGAATTTTGTTTACCCCATGTTGCAACTGGAAAGACAATAAACTTAAGCTCTATACTGCGAGATAACCAGGGTACTTATACACTCAGATCAGAAGTAACATTATAACACGGCACACGTTTTGTCCACATGCTGTCCTTTATACGGGAGCAGCTGTAGAGGTAAGTGTTAGATATAAAATTGCATTTCTTTTCGTTATTCGTATTGAGTGAAAGAATTGTTTGATATATTGGATGTTCCACTATTTATTCTAATTTTACAGATAGTCAGACCTTCGTCATTTAACGTCGTGTTAATTTGATAGACTATGGACTGTTTGCAAGGTAGAAATTTTATAACTGAACAGACGAATTGAACTAATTTAAATATTGCCCCTATTTCGTCATAAACCTAATCATGGAGTGTGTTTCTACTAAAGGCAATCCAACCCAAACCTAATGAATTCGGAAATGTAAAATATTGTGCTTTTGGCATCCGCAAATGACAATCAAACACCAACCTAGTACATTCCTTAATTTAAAATTTTTATGTTGCCTGCAGACTAAGTTCTTCAGAAACCTGTAGTCCGTCTGTATGGTAAATTTAACTCTACTATGCACATTGAAGGCTGGAAATAAGCTGAAAAAATGTTTTACATAAACTGAATCTACAGATTTGGTCTACAATAATTAACTTACATAAAGGAAGATAAGACTTGCATGCAACGATTAATAATACAATGACAGGTTCTTCAAAAGACTATTTATATACAAGCTACTTGGACAGCAGTTTATATCTATCTATCTATCTAATTTGTAATTTTTCATTGCTTTTCTCCATGGTTATATGTTATGTATATCTATATTTTGTAACTGAACTTAGTCCGAAATCAAGTTGAGTGTATGACTGACTAGGGAATTTTATTTGGTAAACAACATAATGCATAACTAATATGTGTTCATCTTGTTACGTTATTTATTCAGATCTTTATGAATTGTAAACATGTTTGTATCGGTTTCAGGTATAGACACAGTCTTGATTTTGACATCAGAAGGCTTCAGAAACTGTTTGTTTTCATTGCAATGAGATAGTATTTTCAGAAAATGGTAATTGCGACCTAGGCCATGTGTAGTTGTCAATATTATTTTCTCCTTCCAAATTACTCATTCCTATTTTATATATCACAAGTGAAATCAGTCTTATTGCTGTGTTCAGATTTTAATGTGGCTGGATTTAAGTAAAATAATGCAAACCTCACCTGAAAGCGCACACTAAAATGAGAAGCGAGAAAGCAAACAACTAGACCACTGCGACAAATGCTGCTAAGATATAGACAGAAAGTACCGGAATGAACGCATGCGTAATGTTGCTCACATTATCGATTATAATCGATCTTCATTTGGTTGTGAAACTCAATAAACGATAGTATGTAAAGGGAAACTACCTTTTTTAGTTGCATGCAAAACACATAGGTTAGTAAAATTAAATAAGGCTTCCATTCCCCTAAAATTGATCTGAGTTATCTATTTCCTTCACAACTTACAAACATTAAACCATACCATATTCCGTAGGTGCAAACTTTCATAACTAGGAACATTAGTCATGATTACATGATTAAGCTTTAAAATTGTTGAGTTAATAAATCTAAATATATTTTGATGATTTGTTTTCCTTCTTCAGTTTAAATGTAAAATCCTTTTTAGTGTTTGTAAATAATGACAAGTAAGAAAACCATGTCCTTCTGTACTTTAAATTATAGATAGACACATCACATATGAATGAAAGGATTGGGGATTGCAACAGTATTTCAGTTACGTAAGTCTGATCAGCCATAAACTGTGTAGTATTTGTATCAAGTTAAAGTATGCATGTCATTAAAAGAGATTACTCTTTTACGTTTATTAACATTTTGCACTCTTGAGCAAAGACAACTGTATAACAACATAAATTAAAATTTGCTCTTAGTAACTCTCAGTAAAAAGTAACATTTATTTTAAGAATCGTCCATATTCCATCAATTTTAATGGAGTTTAGTATATTTTAAAAGCTTGAAGGTTTGCATGAAAGAAACCAAGATATCGGTCCTGTTAATCCGTGTTCGTGTAATGATAAACCTGTACATCATACAAAATGAGTTGACGGGTCAAATAGATGCTAGCCAAAACAGGTTTAAAATTTACCTGGATTGATACGCTTGAATGCGATTCATAAGTTTAAATGTTATTTAACTCGCACTATTTTCAGCAGTACTTAATCATGAAGGAAATGATGATAACACTGAATAATATGTTGTTCTGTTTCCTCTCATATAATCCTTCGTCTGTAATTTGCTTTAAATTATCAATTGGAATACCGTACTCATCAGATGTATCACTCCCTGTAATAATAATCTAACAATGACTTTGATACACACTCGTTATATGTGTCACCCACTGTAATGATATATCTATTAGTGCCTCAGATGTGATACTCCCTGTACTGATATGTCCAACACTGACTTTGACATGTATACACATCAGATGTGTCACTCAGTGTGATGATATATCTAACAATGAATTTGATATGTACTCACTAGATGTGTCACTACCTGTTAGCGTCCATATAACAATGACATTGATATATACTCATCAGATGTGTCACTTTCTGTAAGGATATATCTAACAATGACTTATACTCCAGTCGATATAGCATTCAAAAACTCTCATTTGATCTCTTTAAGATTCTGTCCAGTTTTACTGACTCAATAACTTTGTATAAATTTTCCAGCAATTTGCAGGCGTGTTTGTGTAATGTATATTTTAATTCCTGCTTGTAGACTTAGTCCTTGCTTTGTATTGGACATTCGCTGATACATATTACAGACCTGTGCACCCTCCGTATTTTTCCGTATTTAGTACGGGAAAAAATATCAAATACGGAAATACGACTTCATGAGATGAATCCGATTTTGTGCGAGGTAAAATACGGAAAATTTGTATTTGGCAAGTACGAAAAACAAAGAAAGGAAAGAAGCACGAAAATAAAGCAATACAGTCAAACTCGGTTATCTCGATTACGTCGGGGGGTGTAAAAAAATCGACGACATAACCGGGTCCCAAGATATCAGGGTTTAGTTGATAAATCTACTGCAGATCAATGATTATACACCTGAAGTACCAAAAATGCGGAGTTTTGTTTCTAAAAACAAATGGCATTTCTAATGCACAATAAAAATAATAATGCAGTCATGCCTGGTTGCAGAAAAAAAGAAGATTGGATGTCTTTTAAATGAGATTAAGTAGCAAGTCACATATTTTTACAACAATAAATTACTACAACAATGACAGTGGTCTAAAGTTGTTTTTATTTCCCTGTGAATAGCCTCATCCCTTTGGTAGCCTCAGCAAGAAAATGGTTTTCTCACGCTATCCAAAATGTAGGCCAATTGAAGCACATGTACATGTAGGACTATACTTTTTTTAAAAAGTGTTTTCTTTCGTTACAGCTGACTTGCGACTAGCAGCAAAATTTAACTGACCAATATTGTGCATGAAAATCAATAGTTTTATTTTGATCGTCAGTGGTTCCTTTACACCAGTATATGCCGGTTTTTACCGATAAAATTCGCTTCTGTACCGGAAAAAGTCGGGGCAGTCGGTATTCATGTACCGACAAACTGTAAAATGTGTTTGAAGTCTTTGAAGTTAACTCTCCCGACATCAAATTCTGTATGAAGCCAAACTTATTCCATTCATACAGTTGCAGTCTCATATCCCTCCCGACTTTGATCACTGATCGTCGGCAAGAACACAGCAACAGAAGGAGGGGCGGCTAGTCTCTTTGATGGATTGCAAGACTTTGATATTCAAGACAAAAACAATACATATGAAAACACCCCTCTTTCTATTTCAAATTTGCCTTTTGCTTCTTTCCGTTTGTGTTGAAGAATATATAATCATGGTACAGCGATCGACAATTTAAAAAAAATACTGGGCGCTATGGATGTTTTTTTTACAATACCGTTGGTGCTTTTATTTACTCTTGTTCAAAACAAATTTATAAAGGGGGGGGGGCAGCTTAGCTTGGAATTTTGCGGTTTTGTATTTGTAGATTATTGAGTCACATGGTCTACCCATGCTAACGGCTCACACTCGCACAAAGCATGGAAATACTTTAACTATTACCGAATTTTAAAAAAACAAATAATATGTTGTGTAAAACAAATTAGGTTTTTAACCTGATAATTGTCCGAGTTAGATACAAGACCAAATTCGCGATGCTGTGTGGGACGAACTATATTGTTGTGGTGTTGACATGTGATTATGTCCATTTTGAACGCAGCTTATGTAAAGTTCAGAAACGAATTCAATTTCCTTACTCTAAAGTATTGTTTACAAGATAATCTTCTCCACTCTATGCAAGTGATAAACCATGCATTGATGAGACTGGTTGATTAGCATTTGTACCGGTAAAATTTAGTCTTCTAGCGGCTTTTTCTGTTCTTGCTGGTACGGCGTACCGGTAATATCGGAAACGCCGGATCATTTCTTGTAAAATGTCTCTGAGATGGACGTTAAAAGTTGCATTTCGTTGAATTAAGCGGGTCCACATGTTACTTCGGACCGAAACTAATGCCCAACATAACAGGATTATCAACTTAACAGGGGTCGAGATCAGCGGGGAGAAAATAGCATAACAAAGGAGGATTTTTTTCGGGCCGTCCCAAAACTTTCGACATATGCGGGTTCTCGAGATAACCGAGGTCGAGATAAGTGGATTTGACTGTAGCATCCCGCCGTAGTTAGCTCTGTATTAAATAGAAGGGTCGTGTGCAAAATGCTCTGCAACAGCGCATGTGTAGAGTTCGTTGTCGTTGCGTTTGTAGTGTAAAAAGCATCATAGCTGAGCGTGGTTCGGGAAATGTGTTTGAAATGGTATCTATGAGGAAGAGAGTGGCTGAAGAAGAATTAACTTCAATCAAAGACACGAAGCGACGAGTACAGCAGTTTCTCACATCATACAGAAAGACCTGGCCGTTCATTTCTGCCAGCAGAAAGGGCGATAGTTATGCCTACTGCAAACTGTGGGAAACTAATATATCAATTAGGAGTGGTGGTGGGAATGACATCTCTCGCCACATAAAATCGGAGAAGCATAAAGTAGTTGATAAGGGAAGACAAATGGCTCCAATTACATCGTTTTTTTTTTTTTTTTCTTTAAATAATACCAAACGTTCAACCGACTGCGACGAACACTCCCTGCGTGTGACTCGTGCTGAAGTTGTGATGTATGAACTCATCGCTTACCACAATTTGCCCTTAGCAACAGTTGATTCCTTGAGTGATGGCTTCCAACTTATGTTTCCAGATAGCAAAATTGGTGCAGTTATGTAAATATTTATTTTATTTTATATCATGTTTATCTATTTTTATGACATTTACTTACAAAGCAATTCTAAGCAATTACAGTAATCTAAAACCTTTTATACATGTATTTTTACCGGGTGAATAACACATATACAGTGTTACGTATATGTAATTTAGTTACTTGTGTGTTAGTTTTAAATTTCTTTTTTTATTTTTATTTCATTACGTTAGTGCAATGATGATTTTAATCACTAGATTTGACATCGTTTTCGGAAGATTCTGTTTTCTGTGTTGACCTGATAAACAAGTAATTCGATTGCTTCATTTTTATTTTAGCTCACCTTGGTTGAGAAGTTTGTAAACACTAAGTTAAAATGATTGGTTATTACTATAGGTCATGTTCGGACCACGTGTTAGCCATGTTGTAAACAGCCTTTTTTATTATTCATTTCCAGCGTGAGAGTCTAATTTTTAGATAGGGCTATTTTATGCTACGTGCTAAATAGTATTTGTTTTACTGCGCTATTTAAATTAGTGATCACGTGAGCCACCATGTGATCTAAAATCTCAGGTTAAAACAGACATTTTCTAGTAGATTAGTCAGTCATAAACAACATCTTTAAGAGTTCAAGGTGTTTTTAGTGTTGTTGCCAGTTGATTTTAAAGTTCTTCCTTTTTTGGGATTTAATAATTTATATTCTCTGGGAAACATTCATAAATGCATTTCTTCATCATATTCTTGGACAAAGACATTTGTTGGAAATTCTTCAGAATTCTAAAGCCGGAATATTATTCTTGATTCAGAAAATTCAACGAGGAACTGTTGACACAATAGCGCACAATAGGTTCATCTGACGTCATCGTCCGCCATCTTGGAACTTCGTCGGGTTTCGAACTTGGATTCGTTTAGGACATTTTAATAATAGAAGGTATATTTTTAGATTCCAGGATTAATTTTTGGATTATATTAACAACTGTAAGTCCTTTTTCATATTTTTACTGTGTTTTCTAGGGAAATAAATTATTTTTGTTAAATTTTACAAAGCTTGTTGCCTTCACTCTTTACTTTTGTTACTTGTGAACGAGCCTACACGTAACAAGAGTTGGTACCAGGCACCTGTTAAATTTAATCCCAGCTAGTTATTCGAATTTGCTGAAACTTACAAATTCTAAAATAGAATCAGTTTCAATGGACCATTGTTTGAATAGTTATGTTGTGAACACTTTTACTGAACTAACTTGTACATTGTACAAATTACAATTTCTGTATTTATGTTTCCAATATGAAGTGTGGCAGAAAGAAAGCAACTGTTCTTGTGAAGACTTTGGGAAAGGCACAACAAAAGAGCTTGTCTGAGAGGATGCAGACTGCAGTCTTCACATTTTCTACAGATGGCAGTAATGATAATAGGAGCAAGCAGTTCCTAACTGTAATTAGATCAATGGACCAAAACACAGGACTTGTTCACTCGGAGCTACTTTCCCTTCCTGTCTGTACTGGATCTGCCACAGGAGAAAACATATTCAAAATCCTGGATGGGGAAATCAATGCAAGCAACTTACAGTGAAGTAATTGTTTAGCACTTGGATGTGACAATGCCCCGGTTATGACTGGGAACAAAATTTATGCAATTTCCTACATTAGAAAAAAGCATAACTGTGTATTATTGGCAGGATGCTGCCTCCATGTTGTGCACAATGCAGCCCAAAAAGGAGCTAAGTGTTTACCTGATGTGTTTACCTGATGTGCAGTATGTATATTATTATTTCCAGAAAAGCGAGAAACGATAGCACAAATTCTCTAGTGTTCAAGATCTTTTTGACATTGAGCAGAATAGAATGCTCAAGCATGTTTGTACCAGATGGCTAAGTATTGGTCGTTGCCTGGAGAGATTGCTACAAAATTAGGAACCTTTGAAAAAGTCTTTAAATCAGAATTTGATGATACCAAGACAAAGTCAGTTTCATCTTAGGACAGTTTGCCGAGAGCAGTGACAAACCATATGCCCACAAGAAAATAGAAAACATCCTGAAGTTCCTGAAATCGCCTACAAACAAGCTGTATGTTCTGTTTCTGGGCTATACTGTAAAGATGTATGATGCTCTGCTTGTCGGTCTCCAGTCAGATGAACTGAAGATACATGTACTGAGAAAAATGCTGGTCAACATGATTGCGAAAGTACTTTGTCGCTATGTCAAACCAGCTGCCATGTCAAGTTGTGTGCCTGAAGACAACAAGGACTTAGTCATAGGTGATGCTGCCCGCAGCTTCATTGCCGACTCTGACCATAATGGTTTGAGGGACATGTGGATCAAGCAGTTCTATGGGGATGTAAAGCTGTACTTTAAGAGTGTTTGCAGTTACCTGATTAAGAAGCTTTCTCTCAAAGAACCAGTCTTGAGACACGCAATTGTAGCAGATGCTTCTTTGCAACAGACAGCCAAATTGAGTGATCAGACTTTCTTCCTGCATAAATTTCCAGCACTATGTCCTCCTGGTTGCACTATTGACACTGTTGTTGACCAGTTTGCTCTATATTAATGTAAAGACCTATCCACCTGCACCAGGCAAAGAATGGATGAAACCTGGGCTGCAATTGGCAATAAGAAGGATGAAGAGGGGGCATTGTTTCTTAGTGAACTTTCAGTTATAATGCGAGGAATATTAGCCATTCCCCAGAGTAATGCCCACTGTGAGAGAATCTTTTCCACAGTGCGTAAGAACAGAACAGAGCAGAGGTCGTCAATGGAATACGACACTCTAGAAACATTGTTGCACATATATGATATAGGTTCGTCTTCAAACACGACTGTTTTATCAGCTCATTGCTTTCTTTGCATTTTATCCACAGGCAAAAGGTGGCAAGTGGAACATATTAATCTTGCTCATAATCCAAAAAATTTTAACGACATTTACAATCATAACATAAAAGCCATAAATGCTGTTATAAAATGTGATCTAATGAGAAATTTGAAACTTTGAACAAGTTCCTTGTGCTGTAAGTGGTGATGAACAAAATACCCCAAACGAATATGTAAACGTGATTTAATCAATGATGAAACACAATATAAATCAATTTGTTATCAATTCAAGACTAAGAAGGAACATTATATTACCAAAATTACCAAATGTCCAAAGTTTTAATGCTATGTTTAAAGGAAACTATTGTCATAATTATCAACCCTTGCTTAGTAGGATAGTGCTGTATTTGATTTAAATCACGCCCAGGTTCTGTTGCATGGATTATAAGACATTCTCTGTTTTGATCCTTATTGTGTACACACGTCTCAAATACGTTCTCCTCTTTTCTATCACTTACTTCGTAAACGATCGTTTGACGATTAGCTGCAACATATTCCTATGATTACCTTGTTGGTATTTATAGCGGTCTTTACCTAATATGAAACCTACTTCTATGACCATATCACTTAGCTAAAACCTATTCTTTTAGCAACAATGTCTTAGTTTGTCTTAGTTTGGCCTAACGTTCGAATCTGAACTATTTAAATGAAATGTTTCTCTCTATGACGTGTCCTTACTAATCCGAAAATAAAATTTTAGTCAGCATTTCTTCCTGTGTCTTCTATTTTTGAAACGGACTGCCTAATATATTTTCTAATTTGTACCAGATAAACTATTTTGTACTTGTGGAACCAAAAATCGTCTTTACTTGTAAAGGCAGCTTAAATGGTCAAATCCGTCAAATATCATACTTGCTGTCACAGCATCAAATAGGTCTATACCGGTATTGACGTCGATCCACAATTTTCATGAGATGCTATTATCACTTGATATGTAAAATAAACATGTTAAAAATAAGCGGAAGAACAGATACAAAAGTTACTTAAGAAAATATGTATAACGTTTTGGTATCACTATTATCTGCTGTGCACATGGGTGTGTATTGATATTGAAGGGAACAATCAGCCCCATTCGATGAAGAAAATTAAGAAACACCGTTTGAGCCAGGAGTGGATGTGCCTACGTCTCTAACTAAGCACGTTGTTTATTACGGTTGGATATATAGACTGGTCCGCTGTTTCAGAAATTTTACTTTTAATCAAAGGTTTTGAGACAGGAAACCAACGAACTGTTAGTTCTGATTGGTCATCTATATTACCTTTGTCGTTTCAACGTACCGCAGAATGGAAACTGCTTCACATTCTGCTTCTTAAATAATATCCCTGCAAACTACTTGTAATTGACGTTATAGTCTCACGCACTAATCGAGGAATTATCCTTCTCGCAACAAATGCAAATGTATAGAGACAACACAAGGGAATGAATATTTTAACCTCTATAAATTTTATTGGAAGTTAAAATATATTTGTCTTTTTCCAGTTGTTCTTCTATGATGATCACCATTCTAGTTAAATAGAAGAAATTAAGAGCCGTAGATCTCATCTCATATGAAGATATTGCAATGCTATTACACGTCCTGTTAACACCTTAGTAACGTTCTATTTTTGTGACCAACTGAATGTCACTTTTGGTGACATTTTGTACTCTAAGTACTTCACATTCTGCTTCCTAAATAATAACAATGCAAATTAAACCTGATACTGATGAACCAGTCTCACGCACTAATTTAGTTTTCTCCTTCTCGCAACAAAACTAAATTTACACAGATAACACAATAATTAACACAATAGTTAACCTTAATGCACGAATACCTGAAAAACAAAAATAAACGTACAGAATATCTTCTATGTGCATATGACGATACAAAACTATTATTATTAGTGTTGTCATGCTGATTTTGGATTTTATTTGTCATCTACTATGGTTCTAAGACGTGTACATAGTTCCAATCACATTTATTTGATATCATGTTCGATAATTAGGTTTCTTAGATGGAATTGTCTTTAATAGGTTATAGTTCATGATCGTCACTTACGTATTGTCTGTTTTCTGAATGGTCTATTATGCGCTGCTAAATGACCCGAACTCCACATCTAAGAAAGCTGCATTCGCCAGTATCAGAAGAACAGTGCAGAGAGAGCTCCGACAGATGCAGGACACATGGCTGAGCAAGAAGGCGGACGAGATCCAGTCGTATGCAGACCGCAATGACATGAAGAGGTTCTACGAGGCGCTCAAGACAGTCTACGGTCCCACTAAATCAGGATCTTCCCCCCTCCTCAGTGCAGATGGGAACACGCTGATCACTGATAAGGAAGAGATTCTCAAGCGCTGGGCAGAACACTTCGACAGTGTCCTCAACCGTCCTTCCTCCATCAACGCTGAAGCCATCGCTCGCCTGCCCCAGGTCCTAACCAACGCGTCCCTCTCGGATTCGCCAAGTTTCACAGAAGTAGAGAAGGCAATTAAAAGTCTATCCAGTAGCAAAACCATGGGTTCTGACTCCATCCCAGCTGAAGTCTACGCAGCTGGTAGTCCCCGACTGACGCAGAAGCTTACTGACCTCTTCCAGTCTGTGTGGAACCAGGAGAAGATTCCACAGGAGTTCAAAGACGTCTCTATTGTCCACCTCTACAAGCAGAAGGGGAACCGTCAAGCATGCGACAACCACCGTGGCATCTCCCTATTATCCATCGCAGGGAAAATACTGGCCAGAATTCTGCTAAATCGACTGACCGTCCACTTGGAGCAAAGCTTGCTACCAGAGAGTCAGTGCGGCTTCAGGCAAGATTGGGGCACCGTGGACATGATCTTCGCAACCAGGCAACTCCAGAAGAAATGCCAGGAGCAGAACGTCAGCCTCTACACCACTTTTGTGGACCTCACAAAGGCTTTTGACACTGTGAGTCGTGAAGATCTGTGGAGGATCATGGCAAAGTTCGGATGCCCTGAGAAGTTCATCACCATGGTCAGACTGTTCCACGATGGCATGCTCGCCAGGGTACAGGATGATGGAGAGTTCTCCCTGCCTTTTCCAGTGACAAACGGTGTCAAGCAGGGCTGTGTTCTTGCCCCAACCCTGTTCAGCATGATGTTCACAGCGATGCTGACCGATGCTTTCCGTGAGGGTGACATTGGCATCGACATCCGGTTCAGGACTGATGGGAACATCTTCAACCTGAGAAGACTGTAGGCTAAGACCAAAGTCCAGGAAGACACCATCCGCGACTTCCTCTTTGCTGACGACTGCGCTTTGAATGCTGGTACTCAGTCTGACATGCAAGAAAGAATGGATCGGTTCTCCAAAGCCTGCACAGACTTCGGACTCACAATAAGTACGAAGAAGACCGAAATCATGTACCAGCCTGCACCCTCAGTGCCCTACACCGAACCCAGCATTACCGTCAATGGACAGAAGCTCGCTGTTGCTGACAAGTTCATCTACCTTGGCAGCACCCTTTCGCGCACAATCTCCATCGATGTCGAGGTCACTCCTAGGATTGCTCGTGCAAGTGCAGCCTTCGGCAGACTTCACAAAACTGTGTGGAACAGAAGAGGAATCAGCCTGCCAACCAAGCTCAAGGTGTACGGCGCAGTAGTACTGCCCTCCCTCTTGTACGCCTGTGAGACATGGACGGTGTACAGTCGCCATGCAAAACAGCTGAACTCCTTCCACATGCGCTGCCTCAGAAAACTGCTCCACATCAAACGGCAGGACAAGACTCCTGACACAGAAGTCCTCCAGAGAGCAGAGATGACAAGCGTCTATGCCATGCTCAGAAGGTCACAACTCCGCTGGGCTGGTCATGTCTGCCATATGCCTGATGAGCGCCTCCCAAAGAGACTGTTCTATGGGGAACTCGCTGAAGGCAAGCGTTCACGAGGAGGCCAAAAGAAACGGTTCAAGGACACGCTCAAAGCCTCCATGAAGTCCTGTGGCATTGACCCAGACAGCTGGGAGCAGCTTGCCGAAGACCGTGCTGCCTGGTGTCACCAGATCAACTCAGGCGCAGCTGCATTTGAAGAGCACCGGATCAACGAGGCCAAGCAGAAACGCCAGCAGAGGAAGAGCAGAGCCAGCGCCGACCTTCAGTCCATCCAGCCCCCGGCAATTCCCTGTCCTCATTGCCGTAGACTCTTCAGAGCACAGATTGGCCTCACCAGCCATCTGCGCACTCACAGACCAGCCCAGATCTGAAGTCATGGTCGTCTTCGAGACCGAAGGACGAACATCATTATGCGCCTTGGTGCACCTTGTTTGAACAGGTGTTAGCTTCACTACACGTTTTCCATTTGAATTGCCCAACTCTGTATTGCAGTAATCTAAAACGGGTTGTACGTAGCTATTAGTTTCCTTTCTGTATGGTAATATTTTGTTACAAGCTTAAATGAACCTTTTACAGCTACATTTTGATGTCTTCTGGTAGTGTTAGAAATGGTAAAGTTAATATTTGTTGAAATAGTTTGAGATCGTTACACAGCCAAATCAAGTAGCCGCAAATGTGTAGTTATTGGTTGTATATTTTATGCAGATTATTTTAAACAATAATGTAATTATTTTTCAAAACAGAAGATAAAAGAAAAGGTGAAAGAGAATGGAAAAATGTGACGGGCAAACATTTACCTCAGATGTCCTTAGATAATTCATTTTCTAGTAAACATTCTGAAACATCAGAAGTTAAAAACTTTGGTGACACACTTAAGACTACAATAAAAACTATTATTTATTCAACTTCAACGATTACCCGACCCTTTCCCGTGCCCCAGACCCCACAGTTCCACCTCGTCAGTCTTCCCAGCCTATTCCCAAAACTGAGAATGAATATCAAAATTTAAAATTCTGTATATGGCATTCAAATTAAGCAAACCATCCCAAAATAAGTCTTTCCTTTCCTCGTTCAAAAATTGTTGCATGCAGAAAACTAACTATAGACGTATTCTATATTGACAACCGTCTCTATTGTCCTTATGACACAATTCACCCTTTTAATTAAAATGCAGTCTTCAATTATACTTAAATGAAAATGTTTTAACTATCTGAACTTAAATTTGTGTTCTTCAATAATCATCTTATGTGCAGAAACATAAGACCGCAAATAGACGAGAGTTATTCTCCATTCGCATGAGACACATAATAATCCAGGTAAAGGTCATTAAACACAATCGTACACAACAGTTGAAACGATATATATATATATATATATATATATATATATATATATATATATATATATATATATATATATATATATAGTCGGTATTTAAAATGAATGAGAAAAAAACCTTCTGAAATAATATTGCTATATAAATGATTGATAGTATCTTTATGAATAGAATGTAACGTTGACACTAAATAACCAAGACCAGAAATATAAACAAAGAAATTGACCAATAAGAAAGTTTTGTTTCCCCTAATTGATCATCGTATCAGTTCGACAGGAACATATCAATATACGTCTTAACTTTGTGCCGTAAACCTTATAATCAAAGTTAATTGGGAGACATGTGGAGTAATGGTTACCTTTAATATAAAAAACTGGATTTCACACAATTATCAGTAAAGCAAGGTAGCTACTGGTACTTCTTTGGCGTTATTACTAAAATACCCAAAGCTAGCCTGACCTTTTGCTATGCACCTTCATACGGCTATAGGGTATAGCTATACGGCAATAGGTTATAGTACGCCATAATGGTATTATGTGGTGTTTACTTAATAAATTGCTAAGATTTATATCAATACGCGGTGAAGTTATCAGTATATGCTGTGGTTTGTTTATTACATGCAGTAGACATGGCATTAAATTTGGTCTTTTGGTCATTATATACTGTTATGTGTCTAGTCTCGTACAAAAGTAACAAGAAAAGAGTGAAGACAACAAGCTTTGTACAATTTAACAAATAATTTATTTCCCTAGAACAAACAAGGTAAAAATGAGAGAAAGGACTTATGGTTTATGAATCAAATCCAAAATTAATCCAAGAATTAAAAAATAGAAGCCCTATCAATGAAAAGTCCTAAGCGAATCAAAGTTCAAATCCCGATGAAATTCAAGACGGAAGGCGATGACTTCTTCGATAATTAGCGTTGTACTGATGTGTGAGCATTCCTTGTTGAATCACAGAGAATAATATTCCAGTTTGGAATGCCGAATAATTTTCGATAAATGTCTTTTCCCAAGAATTCTGTATGAGCAATAGTATCTTCCAGGGAATGAATCAATAATTCCATAAAATGAAACTTCGACTCAAACTGGTCACAACAAGACACCTTTAAGTGTTGAAGATTTTTAGCCTAACTGGATAGTTCTTCTCAAGAAAACGGTTATAAAGTAAGTTAAGACGCAAAACAGATTCCCGTGGAATATTTTTACATGCTAATTATCACGTACTCTAGGTATGACCTTAGCTAAAATCAATGGTTCTTACTCTGGGAAAAAAATTCAAAAATATCAAAAGTTGTTTATTCAAAACTGACACTGGTTCTGAATCAAGGTCAGCTAATAAATACAGTGTTTCTACTGTTATGTATATGTAATTAAATTGTTTGTTTGTTAGTTTTAAATTTTTTTAATTTTTTTTTTTATTTTATTCCATTACATGTTATTGCAATGATAATTTTATCTGCTGGATTTGATTTTTTTAGAAATTCAATTCAGTTCTGTTCGACCTGATAAACAGCCAGTAGTTTGAAACACTGTATGTTTTGCTGACCTAGATTCAGAACCAGAGTCAGGTTTGGAGTAAACAGCATTTTTATTACTCACTTCCAGAGTAAAAATCATTGATTTTAGCTAAGGCTGTACTAGAGTACATGATTTTAGGCATGTAATGTTTTTACGTTGTACTGGGAAAATGATCACGTGACCCTCATCCGGAAATCTGTTTTGCTTCTTAATTTACTGTATAGTCGTTTTCTTGAGAAGATATAGCCAGATATGCTTTAAACCTCTGAAGCTCAAAGGTGCTTTGTTGTGACCAGTGTGAGTTGAATTTTTCTATTTTTTAGAATTAGTAATTTATTTACCTTGGAAAATACTAGCGCTCATCAGAATTCTTAGACAAAGACATTTATTAAAATTTATTCAGAACTTCTAAACTGGAATATTATTTCTTTGTGATCCAACAAAGAACTGTTGACACATCAGGACAAAGCAGACCATCGAAGACGTCATCGCCTTCCATCTTGGAATTTCATCGGGATTGGAACTGTGATTCACATAGGACTTTTATTAGATAGGACTTATATTTTTTAATTCTTGGATTAATTTTTGGATTTGATTTATAAACCGTAAGTACTTTTTCTCATTTTTACCTTGTTTGTTTTAGGGAAATAAATGATTTGTTAAATTTTACAAAGCTTGTTGGCTTCACTCTTTTCTTGTTACTTTTGTACGAGCCAAGACAGGTAACACTACTACTGGCTGTTATCAGGTCAAAGAGAACTGAATTGAATTTCTAAAAAAACTTCAAATCTAGTAGACAAAGTCATCATTACAAGAACATGTAATGGAATAAATTTTTTTTAACACAAACAAACAAATAATTAAATTACATATACATAACAATACTCTAGTTTTGACATTATATGTGGTCTTTTGGTTATTATATCTGGTAGATTTTTTTTTCATCTGAAGACGTATTGTAATTACATGGGGTTTTGTTTTTATTATATGCAGTGGTTTTGTTAACATGTATGGTGCTTTCTTAATTATATTTGATGCACGTCTCTTTATATTTTGTGTTCATGTAATTATTCTTTGCATTTATTGGTTATGTCTTTATATTTGTTGGATGAATCTTTATGTTTGGTGGATTAATCAGTATACACGATGCTTATGTTATTATGCGATGTTAATATGACGATGATAGTCAGAAGAATTCGTTAATCAGCTGAATGATAAAATCAGCGAATGTCAATTATAACCCACGCATAATTTGTGTTAGCAAATTAATTAGAATATCAAAATTTCGTAATGAGAAAGTGTTTAGTTGTTTACTGATTTAATGGTTTTGGCATGTGTAATATGTTTTCGGTTAATTTTGAAATGCATTACCATAGAAGTTAGGAATTTGCATTCTTCCAAGAAAAATATTATGTTTGTAATAATTGCTCTTTTATTAATTAGCAAAATCTGCATGTTAAATGCTTACAGAGATTCCGATTCCTCTTGTATAGTACATGTTTAATCTTTATTATCTAATTATAGTCTCAACTTGTTTTGTTGATGAAAAATGCAATATACAATAAAAATATGATCGAGAAACGTTTTACAACTTACATTCTCTTCTGCGGTGTACAATTTACATATCAGCATATAATGCACGATGAACAAAGACACACAGTCAAATTAAACTTAAGGTGTGTATGTGCACATTTGTCAGAGAGAGAGAGAGAGAGAGAGAGAGAGAGAGAGAGAGAGAACTATGAGGTGCTACCTAGAGAAATTAACACTCTATCTATTGTGTCAGAGGCTCTGTGGCATTATAAAACTGTAAATATGTTTGTATTTATTCTGCACTAAAAGAACGATTATCATTCACAGTAGAAAATTCCCAAGAGAAGGAAGGATCGTCAGTAAAGTTTAGTTTTAAAAGTTATAATTGAGTACCACACATTTGTATCATACTGGAGCCAAGAATGCAGACGATCACCGATCGCCATTGCTTAAATGAGCGGGAGTGGCTTGGGCATGTAGCGTTTAATTATATCATGTCAGATAGATGACAGTTTAGCATTGCTAGAGACAGATTGATGATCATAGATGGCGGGAGTGAATTTATCAGAGAGCTGAACAACATTCACATAGACCAATGCTTCATTACTTTCTCTTGTAAATCTGGTGGAAGTAAATCAGTTATATAATATGGACATTGCTAATGATTTTATAAAAGATACATTCTTTTCACTCATTCTCAACTCCAGGGTGCAAAACTATCATCCAAACATAAATGTCTATCTTAAAGGAATACCGATTTGACAAGAAAAGATGAAGGGAGAAGGATTGATAAGTCTATAAGATAGAATTATCATATGCTATTTTCAGACTTAATTAGATCTAGCGATACGTGATTATCTTGAGAAAATGAAGAAACTGCAGTCGATTAAAAAGCTAGTAATGAACTGGACTTTTCGACGTTTATCGTTAGTTGGAAATGTACACGCAAACAAAGCAATAGTTAACTCCATCCTTTATCATGTAGAAGCTGCATGTTCAGAACCTCCGGAATAATTTTTCTTTTATTTCTGTATCAAATCTGCATAATAGCGAAGGAGCCGGTAAAATTCCTATTTAATTTCACTTTAATTCTATAAAGGATATCTACGGTGTTTGAATATATGAGGAAATATTTAACAAATGAAATGAAAATATTGCATAGTTGCAAATGGCAATACAAAATGCACCCACGGCATGTAATATTTCGGTATGCTTACTGAAAATAGGTAACTTTTCTTCCTTTTATATATTTTAAAGGAAAAAATCTCCATACCGTGTATTTTCGATTACCGCAGCACAACAACATCGATAACAAGAACTTCCAAATTTCTAGACCAGTTTGCAGCAGCGAAATTTTGCATACAGTTATTCAGACTGTACATTTAATAGTTCAGATTGTCTGTTTTGTGAAGAGCGTTAAGAGGTTAGTGTTAGGACTGGTCGACCTGGTGTCAAGATAATGTGACTGGGTGGGACATCATGCTGCATATCTGCCACATGAGGCCTCAGTGCTAGACATCATTATAAACTTTGATGTAGTAGGTAGTATTCATGGTATGCTTGTTCGCCTGGTATTTTCGCTCAAGTGTAACCGTGAGGAAAAGATAACTTTGACTTTAGAATAATGTTGTTAAATAGAGGAGCAGAGCGGGCAATTAGAAGAGTTGTGGACGATTTATAAGGATTTATTTTGCTTTTATATTCAAAATATATTTACCCTCCTTAGGTCCATTAGAACATATTTTGTTTACTCATTTTGCTTCCTGCTTTATTTGGTCTGGTGGTATACTTTGTGACATTAAATAATCTATGGTAAATTGGGATACTAAGCAATGAATAACTAAGTTTTGACGTTTTCAATATCCGAATTTTATTGTACATTTATGATCAGTGCTAAGATTATTTTAATGTCACCAACTACATGAGACGATGGTATTGATATTTGTAAATTGGGATATTTATAGTATATATGTCAGATGTGATTTATTATTGTAAAATTCTAGAGCGTTTCTGAAAATGGACTTTAATTTCTTTTGCCATCCCTATTTTAATTGGTTGCTGCAGAACTGTTATGCATGCGCACTGCTCTCGGGTTGCTTATCAGATACAATAAATTTTAAATCAGACCTAAATGCAAATGAAGGACTTTAACTCCGCCACATTTGCAGTAATACTTTGCTCCAGTTACTTGCTTCAAACTGAACTGTTTTATTTATAACACTATTTTTATCTGATCCTTCTTTTAATTTCTTTGATTTGCAAATAAATGTTAACGTTTCCCAACTTGTTCCCCAATTTAAATTCTGTGTTGATATTTCGTCCTTTGTGAAGTTCCTTTTTCGTTTATGTCTATAACCTTAAACATGTCCTCAGTCTTGTTAGCACTTCCTTCCATATATTTGCAACATGCAATGTAATGATTAAAGCGAGCATTGTTCCAGTTTTTAGATAATTTTATAATGTCTTAAACCGATACTTCGCATAAACGAAAACTCATTTAACGAACATGTTGAAAGAGGAAATTGGTAGCATCTCATCATCTATTTGAAAAGATCTGACCAGGTGTTTGGGAATATAACAACTAAAGTGAAATTAGCAAGTCCTACCCGAACGTGAGCACAAAATGTGAACCGAGAAAGCCAGAAATAAAAAACAGTACGACAAATAATGAAAGACTATACACATATAAAGTACTGGAAAGAAAACATGTGAAAGTACAAAACACAAATGTAGCACAAAAACGAACATTAAAAATTATTCACCTGACAAGAAATATATATTTACAACCGATGAAAAAAAAACCCTATAAACACAAAACATATGTTAAGAATGCTCCGTGTTCCAACAAATTAATTCGACTGTGACGTGTCCAATTTCAAAGATTGAACGTATACTTTAAAGATACAAAGATAGAGGTCATGTTAGCCCGTGTTCGTCTTTTGTTATTTCTAAACTTGTGCAGCATGAAAAAGAGTTTTCGGGGCAGATGCAAGATACTTGAATGCTAGTTATACAGGCCTACACTTTTCCTGATATGTTTTCTGCCATGCTTTGAATTCGCGTTGGACAATAAATCAATCCCTGGTTATACCTTTTTCATAAACAGGGACATGATATGCTGTAATGATGCATTCTACATGACAGTATCATTCTGTGTGTTAAGCGTGGTTTGTTTGTTTTTTGGTTGCTCTTCATTTTGTCACAATCAATAAATTTTTCATCATAATCATTAGACTTATTTGAAATGGAATTCAGCATTCTGACCATTTGATTTATCTTGCTTACTTTACTGTATCTCTGTAGAATTCGTCTAATCCCTGGTATATAATCTGTTTTATTTATTCAAATAAACACTGTTTAAATGTATTTTTATCTAACATATGTTTCACGTTGCTGTTACAGTTTGGGCCTCAAAACTTTCCTGGTTTGATCCATTCTCCACTCACATTGATCTTATTTGATTTTTTTCTTCATGTAACTACCTTATCAAGGACATTTTTCTTCAAATATGGTTTCAAATATGACTTCA